>QKQZ01016658.1:0-29902 GCA_003595255.1 Solenopsis fugax | reverse complement strand
ACGGACGGTGTTGGAGTGACAGAGTGAGGGGACAGTGGGAAGGAGCGAGTGAGAGGGGAGAAAACGCGACAGTAGATCTCCGTGCGTTCCGCTCCGCTCGGATCGGACGTAATTTCAATTAATTTCGCGCGGCAAGTGAAACAACGGTCGTAGCAGGCGGATCGCGACATACTTCGTGGCGACGCTGCCCCGCGCGGTGTTCGCGCGCGCGCGAGAGAGAGAGAGAGAAAAAGAATACGAGAGAACGTTGCGCTTCCCGGCGCGTCGTCGTCGTCGCCGCATCAGTACCAATCTTGTCTCGTGCGCGTGAATCGAGCAGCGAGCACGAACCGCGCTCGAGAGACGAAAGTAGTGAGAGAGGAAAAACAGAGGCAGTGACAGAGAGAGGATTGTAGTTCGCGAGTTTGGCATCGCGGAGAATCGGAATTGGCGGCTTCACCGGTGGGGCACTCTGCCTGCCTGCCTGCCTGCTTGTGTGTGTGCGCGTGTGTGCGAGTCGCGTGCGCACAGGTAGTAGAAGTAGGTGCACGTTCGGGCGCACAGGGAACGACGAGCGGACACATTGGAGCACAGAGCGGTGAATGAGCGGGAAGTTGCTCGCGCAACTCGGGAGAGTGAGAGAGAGAGAGAGAGAGTGAGAAGTAGAGGGATAGAGAGAAAGAGAGCGAGCCAGAGACTGGAGTGAGACGGGGTACACGCGGGGTGCATGACGACGTTTCGGTGCAGCGAGGCGACGTTGCCAGAGTTGCCCCCCCGTCCCAGCGTACTCCTCTGTTACACGCCACTACTATACATCGGCGCGAGGGAGAGGAGGGTGACGGACACGAGAGAGACCACGACAACGACGACGACGACGGTGGCGGTGGCGGCTGTGTTAGTGCCACCGTGCTGCTCTGGTTAGTAGTAGTAGTAGTAGTGCGTGATCGCGTCGCGTCAACGAGAATCTAGACGCGCACCGATCGCCCTCCCCGCGAATCACCGATCGCGCGCCCACCCCGCGACGAGAGATACACACACCGCCGCGGCTACCATGGAACGACGCCTGACGACGTACGTTCGCCGTGACACGTGACATGCCGAGCCACAAGCCAGCGCAAGCCATGAAGAAACCACCACGGTGAGTGCAAAAAGAGTCTGCTTCGTCCGCATCGTCGTCTTCCGTCCTCGCGTCACTTTGTCGAAGTGACGCGACGCGCCAGGCGGTCGAACCTTTTTTTTTTTCTTTCTCTATCGATGAACGGTCGATTGTTCGAAAGTTATATTTGCGGCGAAAATAAGCAGGAAAATACTCGCCATTTTCACATCTGGACTTTCGGAAATTTCTACCTGCGTAGACACTTTTATTCTTTGCGACTGTTAGCAAATCGTTTTGGGGAAGAGGGATTGACCTGTTCAGGGACTTTTTAAATACTCTGAGCGTTTTAAAATCCCCTCTTTTAAATGCAACGGCTTTTAAAACGTTGCAGAGACTTCTTGAAGGCGGCAATTTTTCGCACAAACCGACTACGTCGGCGGTGACGTTTAAAAGCTTTTAATCGGCATTAACGAGAAATTCTTGGGGTTGCTCGGGGTAATTCGGAGTTACTGATACGTCACTGCGGCTACAGAAGCGGGTGCACGTCCCCGCGGTGGTGCAGCGGCGATTATAGGGGATGAGTCACAGAAGATTGACGCCTTGTTTATTGATCTTGACGCAGATGCATGGCGCTTGTTATGGTATCGTCGTTAGTTGCGGTCGTTAGTTTATCAAGGATCGAAAGTGTAGCATGAATTTTAATGCTGTGAAGGGGCCGTCATCAACGATCCCAACGTGGTTTCAGAGGTTTTTTCAAAGAAAAATACTCCGAACACCCCGCTAATCGCGGCAACCGCTGTAAAGTTAGCTGAAAAGTTGTCAGAATTTTTTAATTTTTTTTTAATGCCTTTGAGTATTAATTATCGAAAGCTTTAAAATGTATATGTAGGAATTTTTTAAGGAGAGTCAAGAGTCGATTAATCGAAAATTGGAAATTAGGGGCTAACTTTTAAGAAGTGAGTGGGTTTCTTTGGCTAAGGGTACTATTTCATTTGAACGACAAATTTTTTCAAGTGTGTACTGTGATTGACTGCAAGATAAAAGATTTGTATACTGAAAAAATGCTATTGAATCAACAGCATTATAATTGAAAATATCTTGTTAATTCAATAACGGTATTAATGAAACCAAAAGATTAAAAGTTCAGAAGTTGATCGTATTTAAAATAAATTATTTAAAATATGTATTTAAAATAAATTAGTTATTTAGTATTTATTATTTTAAATAACTTTTTATGATCTATTTCTAATATATTTTAAGTAAATTACTGGTATCTATTTTATATTTTTTATTTTAAATAAGTCATATCAGTTGTTTTTCCCGATTTCTATTAAAAGTAAAAACAATAACAAACGTAGATGAATGAATAAAATTTAGATGAATCAACTATTTATTTTTGTGATAGCCCGTGATTCGATGTTTAATTGAATCAGACTACGTTTTTATATCACAGTATTTTTTTTTCATTGTAGACTCACGAACTTCTCTACACAGAAAGAATAATTTTGTTTTGAAGTATCTAAATATTTAGCTGGATACAAATCTGAAAATAATTTTATTGAACCATCAAAATCATTGTGACTGATGTTCAAGCATCATGAGCAATGCTGCAAAAAATTTTGACAATCTAGCAATTCAGTTAAACAGTCCAACATAATTATTTTGATGGCCTAACAAAATTATTTTCAAATCTGTATCCATTAAAATTTTTAGGTACTTTAGCAAAACCTTTCCTTCCATGTATATCTTGCAGCCAATCGACACGTTTGAAAAATTTGTCAAATATAACAAATGTAATATCAGTCTAATTAGCATGGATCCCTTCTTGAAGAAAATGCCGAGAATATTTCCCGTTTTTCCCAGTTTTGCAATCCGCGTTATGCATCTCTGTAATTTAATTGCCAATTAAATTTCTGTCGAAGCCACGTTTATTTGTAATTAAGGAATATGATTTCATCTAGTTCCCGGAAGCCTTCTACCTTCGATCATTAATTATGTGGAAAGTATTGAAGTAATATTTTTATCGAGATAGAAACTGTTTGAAAGTAATTGAAGAATAATTTATCTATTTGCATTCTAATAGCGCAATTTATCAAATAATCGGTTACTTTTACTTGTTGATTATTAGAAAATTATTAATGCTTAAGTATCTTGAAGAAAAATTTGCTCTGAAGATTAGCGAATTCTTTATCATTAATATGATAACAAAAAGACACTGCACATATTCGAGCGAATGTGCGAATGCGATTTCACATGCGGAATATCTAAGGCGAATACTGGGCGTTCTTTGAAAGGAATTCATGAGGAATATATTAACGAGAGAGTGATTTAGTTGGAGAATATTTGTCATGAGATATGCATTGCTTTGGAGTTACATACCTTCTTGATGACTAAAAAATTACTGATTTTTAGGAATTTTTTTTGAAAAGGATAAATAAGTATGATATCTACAGAAAGGACATGTTTTATTGATCATTAATGTGTAAAAAATAATTTTTTAAAATTATTTTGATTTATTTAAATTGGCTTTTATTGACTGTTATCGAGCCCATTCCTCTAGTCTTAATGTTCTGGAATTCTATAAAACAAACAAAAATAAGAAATATGATTACGATCCTCTAGAATGATTGTGTTATTAAGGCTTGATTTTAAAATTTTATGAAAATCGAAAGTTAAAGCATTATAAAGAAAAAGTTCGATTTAGTCGACAAATTTTTAATTTTTAAATGTTCATAAAAATTGTTATAATAAAAAATTAAAAAAAAAGATCCAACATGTCATAAAGAAATTGCATTTTACACAAGTAAAAACTTGTTTTATAAAAAAAGATTGAAAATTGTTTAAGTTATCGCGCTAAGAAGAATTGCTTTTGAGAAAAACGCGTTTAAAGTTGCCAAAAAAATTTGTGTGAATAATTATGCTTTTGAACAACTTTCCATTTTTTTCCCGTATTCTAGATACTATAAAAAATGATTTCAGATAAAGATTTAAAATTAAATGACAGGATAGTTAAAGCACGCAATTAACAATGAGGTTGTAACATAGATTGAACGTGAATCATGATTTTGAATGGAACAGAATCAGGATTTTCAACAATGAATCATGAGGTAATTTTCGAATTTACATAAAAAGATAAACGATAGACTTAATGAGCAAAGCGATACGGATTCCCTGCCGATGTATGGATGCATACTTCCTAATCCTTAGGCTGATATTTCATGTGTCGTACGATAAAAGCTTATCGGATGTTATTGATTGGCTGTAAGATGACATTTCTATAAATTTGTGGAAACTTCTCTATTCTGTAGTTAATCAGAACGCTTTGAAAAATTTGTCGTACGACACATGAAATATCGGATTTAATCGTTTATTCCACTCCCGAGATGTCCCCCCTTCTTTTTTATCTTGTGATTTTCTTTGCTTCTATTTGTCGTCTTTTCGATCCTACCATTCTGTCTTTCAATTGTTTTCGGTGTCAGCCATAGCTGAATTTTCGCATCTCATCAGAAAAAAAAAAACAAGAATTGTGTACGAAAATACACAGTTTATGCCATTTATCTACTGTTTACTGTTTGTTATCCTCTGTAAGCTTAATTTAAATCTCTCCATTTTTATTGTTAAACAACTTGCTGTCTCGGCATTAAAATTATCATTATTCTTTGTATCTCTTAACTTAAGGAGTTACATACTCTCAACTTTCAAAAAAGTAAATTATTAAAAAAATTAAGAACAGGGTAATTAGAGCACGAAAATCTCCTCCCAAACCATAAAAAATATATAATAATTATATATATTAATTATATTTTCTCTGCGCCACGATCGTTATATAAAATTTAATTACTGATACGTAATATTGTGATCGGTGTCTTCTCTGGGAAGGGTTTTCCGAATTTTCACGCAGGGCATGGAAATTTTACACTCCAACTGCCACGCGTAACAAAAGTTGGTAATTCGAAATACTTTAGGGCCACGCTATACTGCAGTTAGCGAAACTTGGAAATCCGAGCTACTCTCGCCGCTCGTTCTCGGGAATGAATTTAATCGTGCCACGAGTTTTATTCCCGTGCCAACTTTCGACGAGGAGGAGGAAAGCGCCGCGCGATCGCGGTCTTTAAGCCGGCGAAGTGTCGAAGAGATGAGCGCGACGTTTAGGAATTCGAGGGTCGAACTCGCGACTAGAGAACGTTCCAAATACTTGCCGGTCGTCGTCGTCGTCGCCGACGACGGAGAGGCTGCGTAGGACGCTAAATTATGGAGCAACGGGATAAAGGAGAGCCAGGGGAAATGAAGAGAAAGAAAAGAACGGTTGCTCGGGTCGTATCGTTGACGCTGAATAATTCTCCGCGTGCTCAAAGGCTTTAATTCGCGATCGTTGTAGTGAAAATTTAGGTCTTCACGAATCCGACGTTTTTTTTTCATGCCATGACAGTTTTTTCCGTGATTTTCCTTTACGTTCACGTTTTTATAATTACTATCGTATACGTAAATCGTAAAAAATAAAATATGTACTACTGTGAAAACCTATAATTAAGAATTTATTATGAAGACAGATAAAACATTCATACATGTGATATGAACGCTATCATATTAATTACTTAGTCGTCTACTTATTGCTATTTACTTTGTATATTGATTTTTTTAAAGAAAACTCGAGCTTTACGATTTAAATTTAAAACATGTATGTATAGAAAACATTTATTTTACATACTTTTAGCTTTTTTTCCTATGGTTACGAGACATACATTGATACTTAATATCCATGTCAAGGTAGTATTCTGATTTATTTGTTATTATTACACCAAGCAACAAAAAATCTACTTTTCTTTTGCCTTAAGATTTTGTAGATAACTTTTTTTTTAGATTTTTCACTACTAAACACGAATTTAAGTGTAGAATGTCTCTATCACGTCAGAATTTTTAAAAATCTACTAAAAATAGCCAAAAATCGCAGTTTTAGCATTTTTCAATAATTAATAACTTTGAACTGAGATACTTTACACTTAGATTTGAAACGAGAGACCTAAATTGTTATAAGATAAAGGTAGTTTTAAGATCTAATCTCTTAAACTATTCTTATTTACTTATCTAATCTAATCTGGTCAAAGATACGTTTAGTTCCAAAAGATAAATTTCCACAAAATATGAGCCTCTTTATATTTTTGGTGTCGCTGAACATGAATCCAAATTCAAATTCTAAAATTTGAAAATGACCAATTATACATTCTTCAATATAAACAATTTAATTTTATAAATTCTTGAAATTTTGTCTGCTATAGTAAATCCATCCATCATTTTGAATTTTAATACATACCTGGCTTGACAGGCAATCTTTCCATTCATATTTCGTTCAAAAAAGTGACAGTCACGAGAAAGTTCTTACACGATGCCGAGTCCTCTTGTATATTACACAATAATGAACCTGCATGACAATCGAGGAAAATCGAGAATATTTTAGGTAATATTTTTTTTTCTGTTTCTATAGCAATCCTATAAGACATACATTTACGATTCGTCTTATTTTCTCTATCAGACGTGATCCTCAAGCTATCCAGAGCAATTCGCGCGGCGTCGCGTAATTATAAATCTATGCGCGGTGTCAATTACGCGTAACCAGAGGCGGTTACTTCGCGAGAGAGGCGCTAACGAGTCGACGACTGCAAATCCTTTCGCGGCCTTGAAGGCGACTCGTTTGTACGGCGCATTATGCATTTGCCTCGGGGAGTGCCTCGTGTAAATAATGGAACGCGTCGGTAAAACATTCGATCCTGCGCATTGGAAAGATGCGCCGAAACGCACGCGGTTGCAGAAGACCGCACCTTTTTGTCCTGACTCTCGTTTTGCGATATCGCGAGATTCAAAGCCAGACGATCCATGTGTCACACAATTTTGGCTCCGCTTAAAATTCCCCAAAGAACTCTCAATTTTCTTCTTAAAATTTCAGATTTCCAAAGATTTTGTGAGGGTAAAATTATTATAGGAGAAGAGGGTAATATGGCACCCATTTTCATTTTATTGAATAATTTTGTTTATAATTAACATTTTCTATTGAAACTTGAACGATTACATTCGTCAAAGTGTTGTTTGATAGATTCTAGACTCAAAGTAATGAAATATTCATTATTTAGGACGTGATTTATAAAAATCTATGCACTGCATAATCGGTGGAAGAAAAAAAGTGGTTGTAATATAGCTATCCATAAAAATAATATTAAAAAATTATTTTAGTTTAAAAGAAACACATTACCTTGTGTTACAAAATTATATATTTTCCATTTTTTATATAATTTTCCATTGTTCAGAATTTTTCTGATTTAGAATTTTCGTGCATTCAGAAACTTTAGAAATACCATTGGAAATTTCATTAGAAATATTATTTTATCCTTGTTTAACATTAAATAACGAGCATAAAATGATGTCTCTAATGTTTCTAAACACTGCTCTCTAGAATGACAATCGATTTATCGAAGAAATATTTTGATATAAAAATTTCGCTGAAAAAAACATATTAACAAAATTCCATATTATTGTTTTAACTTTGTATAACTCGAAATGTGTATAGCCGAATAAAAAGTTAAATAACAAAAAAACACTCGAGTGTATGTACATTCGTGTGATAATACACTCAAGTTTAAGAAATGAAGAAGTATGTAATTAAAGGTTAAAAGTGTACCTTGAAAAAGTTTAGAAGTGCTCAAAAGAAAAAATGCTTTATAACAATTGTCAGTTATTATGTATTGGTATATTAGCATCATTAAAAAACGATGGGCTACTAAACGAATATTTCTATAAACAATTGTTAGAATACGTCACCTAATAATGGAGATAATAGGGGTAGCCATATTGTCGACAGTAGCCATAATACTTGACACTCTTCTCCTCTATGATATTAAACTTCCGAAGCCGACATCAAAAATTTACAACACAGGTGTTGAGTTATTGATGTCTGTGAGATCCATTTAATTTATGCTGACTAAAAGACATTAATTTCAAAGAACCAAAATGACATAACTTTTATGAAAAAGAATGAATATGCTATTCTCAGAAAAAAAGAAGAAGAAAACGATCTGTCTGTGTTATTCCTTTGTGATTAAAGTCAATAATGGTTGAAGTTAATGGACAGTTTTGGCGTAGGCAAACGCTTTAAACTGGTCACGCTTTCGCTTTGACCTTCGCTATAACTGTCTATTTATAATTTTCTAACGCTTTATTCGGTGTTAGTACTCCAAATCTTTAAAAGGTAGTTTCTTTTATATTTATTTTTAAACATTTCTTTCAACATCTGAGCATTTCTTTTGGAATCCGATCTGTAAGACTCTTGCGAGGCATTTGAAGTACGCGACCAATGCTTAGCAACCCGCTTAGGTACAGGATAGGAGGAAGGTGAATAAAATATGTAGAAAACGAGCATCATTCTATACTTGATTTTATTGCTTATTCACCCCGTATGCTTCCTATCCCTTCCCGCGCTCGACGAACGTGTTTAGGATTCGGTCTCTACGGCGCTATCGCGGAAGAAGTATCACGAAGAAGAGAGCCTATAAAATCCGAGCGCATTATCGCAAATTTCACGCCTCCTCTCCGATTTAATCCTCCAACTATCCCCCGTGATATTGTAAATTGGCTGATCGACAGACTCGCCGATTAACCAGTCGCTTCTTTGCGTCGTTTCCGTGATACGGCTTCAGGCCGATTTTATTTTTTTAACTACGTCCTCCGGTGTAATTATTTTTCTGTGCAACTTGCGTTAAACTTTCTTATTGCACTTGCTCGTGATCAAAGATATTTATTTTCTTAAAAAATTACTTGAAGAAAACAAGCAACAAAATAGATTTTTGATATTTTTGACAATTTTTTAACATTTGATCCATTTACTATTATAAAGTTAGAGTACCTAATTTTTAAAATTCCGATACATTTAATGAAGTTCTGGCTCTTTCTCAGTTCACGAAATCCTCGCGCCAGTTTAAATACTAGAGTTATTCTGAGAAATATAACAAAAAGAAAGGTACAAACAACAGTCTTCAGGTCAAAATTATTTTAAGGATGAAAACGTTCCCTTTTGAAATGATAATCTTAAAAAGGTATCCTTATTAGGTACACAGAAAAAAATTAATATCAAAACAACAATTCACTGTTTTATATATAAGCAAGAATATAAAATCTTCTTGAAAGAATTTATAATCTTAGACATAATTTGCTTATTTGAACAAATTTTGTTTGTGAAGATTGTCCCCATTTTTTGAAGTTCAATTATATAATTTTTTTATATAATAGAATTTTTTAAATTATTCTCCTCACAAAAGTATTAAGTTACAATGATTAAAAAAATCAATGTTTTACGAGATATTCTGTACTTTATTTTAATATATTTTTAAAATATCTCGAGCTATTGATTTTTCGACAATTGTACTTTAATATTTTTATGCGCAGAATGAGATGAATTATTGATTAAAGAAAAGGGGGAGAAGAAAGCTGAACAATCGTAGATCGAAATTTTCCAAGTATCCACATATAAATTTTTTTCGGATTTTCTCAATTAACTCTTAAATGATCGGCATACATCATCGCATTCCTCACTTTTATCAGAGGGCACGCATCGGAAATTGTTTTTACTCCTCATATTCGTCTTACTTCGATCATATACCCCCCCTTCCCCCCACTCAGGATTCAGGAATCCAGAGATCTTTGTACACAGCCGTCTTTATTCCGGACGTGCATTTTCTTCAGAGTACCACATACGGTTACCACGACCCTTTGCAATCGACCAATATTTTCTTTTCTTTTTCTAGCCTTGAAAATCTATAGATATCATCCCGGAGCCCCCAAATGTTGTAGGATGTGTTGGGTAGAAAGTAAGTGGCGGACGTGGAAGTGTAAGATTTATTTTAAGAAAATATACAGTGAAATTATAATAGTACACTACTGCGAGATGCTCGCACAAATCTCTCCATTTCCTCTATCCGCCCGCTTATCTCGGTGTCTCGATACGCTCTTTCTACCGTTCGTTTTCCTGATTGTCTCGATCTCTCGTTGTCTCCCTACTTTACAAATAAATCGGAGCTTTGCGAAAACACTGTAACCGTTCGAAATCGAATCTCGTACAACGGTACAATCGAAAATCGAATCTCCTACATTATTATTTCCGTGTTAAGCAATCCTGAATAAGAACTCGTTTTGAAACTATGGCAATAATGCGCAATGAAGATTTCATGATGCAACGCGGCAAATGAGCACATTTAACAAATTGAGAGAGACGTAGGGGGAAAGAGGAAGAGAGGGACATAGACCCAACTCGTAGTTCGCGAAGTATGCATTTGCACGTATGCACACGTGCAAGCACTCTCGCATTTCCGGTCGATTTGTAACGCGGAGTAACGTGCTCGACCGCTTGGCGTGAGGCTGCATTACCTGTCTTTGTATTTGCATACACGCTGTCGGGACATAAACATCGGCCGTGCGTATGCATGTGTGTGTGTGTGTATTGCACACGGTGCAACGATCGCGGGAGAGAGGGAGAGAGACGTGATAATTACGGAATGGCCGACTTATGTGCACTACCGACGACGTCGATACTTGAAAGGCATTTCAAATCGATCGCGATTCGAGACACATCAGTCTCGATTATATGAGAGAGGAATATTGATTCGAGAGAGAATATTACTTTATCAATGTTCGCGCAGAGATGCAAAAATAATCATTTGTCTCGGAGCATATTCACCCTAAGAAAGATTTTTTCGAGTCAGACAATGTTTGTTTGAATAAAAAAAAATTTGTGCATTGCTGTACGGTTAAAGAAAAGTTTCTTTGATTTGAAGAAATTTTTTGGTTGTTTATTTTATTGGAATTAAAGAAATAGTTTGTGCAACACAATTTTTTTTAAATGAAAGAAATATTTTTAAAACGAGACCGTCTAAATCATTTCTGTTAGTACTTTCGCTGAATTAAATAATTTATTTGTTTAAATTAATCAAATAATTTATTTACTTTAAAAATGGCTAATAATGTCATTTCTTGAAATAAATTTTTATTTTCATTTCAGCTTAAAAAACCAAGTTAAACAATTTCATCAATTTAAACATAATTTTCTCTGAGTGTATAATCATTGATAATCGAATCACTCGTTTTGAAAAGAACTTTACTCTGAAAATATTGAAACAGGCTATTATTACACATGATATTTTGGACTGTATTTTTGGGTTTTTTCCAAAAATAAGGAGTCTCTTAATGATTTCCAGGCAATATTATTTTTAAAGCGACTAATATATTTGTTATCGGAAGTTAAATTACAGATTATTGTATTCAGGATTGTCTTAATGTTATTAACATTTATCATCTGCAACACTTGGAGTGCAACTTGTCTTGGATAATTAATATGTTTGATCGTAACATACTTATCAGATGTGTTAGACAATATCGATAATGGTCCTATTACGGACGAGATTATAGTCTCGGCGGCAATAATTATTCTAGGCTGGATGAGTCCGGTCGGTGGCGAAGTTACTGCTTCCGTGGCATCGATTTACGAGATAAAACCTGACGTTCTCGAAGCATATCTCGCTCTCGTTCCGAGACGAAGTTACACTCGCGAGCTCGCTTCGCCAAGTGGAATTACTTAATCGCTATTTTGAATTTCATATTAGCGCTAATAGGCGTCCGATCGTTAGTTATTAAACATCTATTAGTGCACGCACAGCCGGCTCTCTGAATCATGAGAACGTTTATGTAAAGCCCATTGAGATTTCTTCCTAGGATATGTCAATTAAATTAATGAAACGTCTCTTCATCTCATGCAAGCAGAATAATTTTGCATTTTTAGAGATAATAGCTGTTTTTTGTTCTGGTCTGACATATAACGATTGATATTGAAAAGCATTGAGTGTTGTAAAAATCCAATTTGTTTCGATCTATTATTTCGGTTTGCTACTCCAATTTTTCTTAGACTGTGACACTTGCTCTTGCCTTTGTTCCAATAATTCGACGAAAAACGCTTTCAAGGATAAAGCTTATTAATGTAACGATTAGCAACAAATTTGGGTCATGGTATATTTCGATAGTATGATTATCTGAAAATGATTGTGGTATCATAATAATGCGAGCAACAAAATATTTTTTGATAGTTTACTCTTTATCTGTACATCCATAGAAAAGTTTCGAATGAAAAGAAATTTGTTTGAATCAAAGATATATGAAATGCATTTCTATACGAGAAGAAGTTTCTTTAATTAAAAAAAATTTTTGTTGTTTTTTTTTATTAGAATTAAAGAAATAGTTTGATTATGCAACGCATCTTTTTTTAAATAAAATAAATATATTTTAAAAACTAGAACAAGTAAATTATTTGTGTTAGTATTTTTTGAATAATTTGTTTAAATTAAATAATTTGAACAAATTATTTATTTTAAAAAAGACTAATAATGACATTTCTCGAAGTCAAATAAATTTTTATTTTCCTCAAAGATATTTTCACTTCAACTTAAAGAAACCAAGTTAAAGAAACGATGTCATCAATTTAAATATAACTTTTCTTTGGGTGTAAGCACTCTGAGAAGTTCTCCGTTGTTGTGTATCTTATTTCACGAGTAACAAAATTGAGAGTAACATATTGAGAGCAACAAATTCTAATGCTAGTTTTATGTTCAATTTTATTGTTATATATAGTTTTGTTAACTTAATCTTCAGCGAAACATTATTAAAAAAAAAAAAAATTCAATAAAAGCAACAAATAAAAAAGTTTTGATTTTGTTCACTTTGTTTCGTTCACTTATAAGACGCCAACAATCGAATTATACAGCGATATTATCGAGGCAGGTTAATGGAAGAGTTGTCGGCGTCGGCGTCGTCGTCGCGATCTTTTGATTAACGCAATTGATCTCGCTATCGCGGAGAAATCACTTTCCACATCGAGATCCACGGTCAATGTCCTCGGGGAAAACGCGATGGCAATTTCTATGAATTTCAATAGGATTACTCGGTTCTTTAAAAGTTTTAAGTTAAATAAGGACTTCGTTCCTTTGTTTATGAAAAATGTTCAGACACTTCGTACACAACGACCTGATACGTTAATTGGTCCTGAAAACATTGTAACGTCGAGAGAAAGAAGTTTCTCTTTCTTTAACGTACGAAATATCCGGCATTTGGTAATCTTTTTCATTCATCTACCGCACACGAAGTAGAAATTCGACGAAGTAGAAATCGTTAAGAATCCGGCGAGACCGCCGTTATCGTGAGAATCTACGGGGGGTGATTCGCGGAAGAAAGACGACGCCGGTGGTGCGACGTGGCCGCCTTTTTGAGCGGCATTTCACCGAGAAAGAGATTCTAGTAAAGCTGCGAAATAGAGAGTGCAAAGGGACGGTTTATGAGAGGGAGACCGAGAGGTAGGAAAGAGAGAGTAACACACTCGCGCGCGCACATGATGCCACGAAGCTATAATGGAACTGCCGTGGTGGTCGCTACTTTATTATCGATACTTTATCATCTGATATGAGGGAGGAAAATCGATACCTTCGAATTTGTGGAACGAAAGTGCCGACATACGTCGTGCGATGGGTAAATCGAATTAACGTCACTGCAAGTAATTTGATTGGAAGTCAGCATCGCGGATGCGAATTGCGTTTTTGGGAATTAGCATGAAGCGAACGTGTGATACGGAGTCGATTTCTGTTAACGCAAAATACATTTTATATCAATGTCTTTATTTCGAAATATTGCAATATTAGATAATTATGTTACGTGACGAGAATCGTGGAGGAGAGACGAAGAAGTGAAAGGTGGAAGAGGCATCTTTGCTTCAGCTAGTATTGATTCCGCGAGGGACATTACGACACGACAATTATGGATATTTTATTTATCCCAACCACTCGCTCTCTCAACGACTATATAGTATTTGTGGGCTGTCGTGCGTGCAACTTTTTCTGCACATTGTCGGGGGTTCCCGCTTCCCTTTTCCCGTCACGTTTGATGCACNCCCCCGTTTTTTTTTTTTTTTTCCTCTCTATCACCGTATAGCTCGTTCTGTCCTTTCTCTCAATCGAACCAATGTCGATTGCCATGCGAAACTTCCGTGGAAAAAAGGGGAAGAGTCTCTTAGGCGGACATGGTAATATTGTAGCAAGATTATGCGAATGACCCCGCGGAAACGTTTGCAGACGACGCGACATTTGCTGCGATTACGTGTCGAATTATTTTATATCCGCATCGTCAGGAATCGATTTTATACATTTTACATGTGACGCTTAATGTTCTTTAATATCTTTAGTCGTCCGGTGAAGGATACTGGAAAAAATTAAAAATGAAGGTTAGGTTATAATGTATAGTACAATATACAATTTTCATATCAAAGGCAATTTATTCAATTTAATTGTTCGGTTTATTGAAGACAAATTTCTTTTGTAAAAGTATTGGGTTTCTCTTTACCTGTCTCTTTTCCGATTGAGTTTACGTCGATTAAAGAAATTTGTCGTGTAATTTTAGTAAAGAGTTTGTGGCTTTAACTTCCGACCTTGTTACTTTTCTTCATAAGTTCGGTTTTTAGGTGAAAGCGAGCCGCTTCAGCACCCAAGAGGGCATTCTGGTGTGGAATACCCGTTTTTAAGGCGATTTTTGGGAATTAATAAAAGTTAAATTTATAGAGATAATGTTTTGCATTCACATTTATTCATATTTAAAGTAATATCTCAAATTTTTGCAAAGCTTTTTATTGAAAATTGTACGAAGCACTGAGGGATACATAGGACCTCTAATAAATAATACGAAGAAAAATAATAAAATGGCAATGCTTGAAAAAACTTTTTTATTTAAAAATTTTCAATTTTTGCGGTCTGGAAAAATAGTATTTTTAAAGAGATCAAAAAGTCGAGAGATCAAGTAATAGCTTAATACGTACACTGTAAGAATACGCAAAAAAAAAAATAAAATAAAATCGATTTTTTTATCGGTCACACCAGGCGACAACCACCTACGTTTATTTGTGAAATGGGGGTAAAATCTACACATTGTTAAAATTGTCATGAAATCCAATGTATTTTTAAGTTAAACATTAAATTTAATATATCTATAACTGAAAAGTATGTGCATGAAATTTAGTGCACTTTTGACAACATTAAATGTTTTTAATGTACCTGCTTGAAATTTGCTTCCGTTACATTATATTAAATTCTGTTGCCGATTTTTAACAGGGCATAGAAAAGAACACACTCTGGTACCTCTTCATTCTGTCATCCGTGAGAAAAAATAAAGGAGCACTGAACAGAGTGAACTTAAAGCATACCCTTCGGTTTAGTCTAATATGAATTGTAATAGAATACTCTCCCTTAACGAAATGTTATTTATTTGAAGATATAGATTGTAACTATTTTACCTGCTCGGATAGACGGATAAAGAAAGTCAGATATCTAAAGACGAGGAGCGTATATATTTCAGATAGAATTCGAAAAGGTTTACAAAATTGATGATCGCTGTCGATTTTAATGAGTGGAGACATTCACGACAAAACTATGACAAATTACAAAATTTACCATCGCGCGTTACAAGATTTTGTGTCAAATAGGTCGACAAAAATGAAAGACGCAAAGATGTCATCTTTATCTCTTTCTTTTCGGTGTAATGTTGAATACAAAGAGAAAGAGATGGGCCGTCTTCATGTTCATTTCATTTTTGTTGACCACATTTGATTTACTTGAAATACGAATGACGTTCATGCTCTATGTCTTTGTCTTTGATAGACGTAAAGAAACAGTCGCAGCAGAGTTTGAGTAAAGAGGTAACCATTCAGGTCATTTTTTATAATATTTTCAGCAGAGAAGGTAGGAATGTGAGCAATTTTCAGTAAAAACAATTCGGCTTTTGTTAAGGACATATTCTTACATAAATAATAATTATGAATATAACATAATAGACACAAGTAATGTAAGTAAGTCGAGATTAGTTTTTCTTGAAATAAATGATCGATTTTGATTGTGTTTGGTGAAAATTTTCACTTTCGTCATGTTTATGAGGTCATTTTCTTTTGGACATCTGCTAGTCAGAAATTCATGTTTTTTATTTAAATCATTTCATAATAGATATTTCGCTCCCCTACTTCGGGCGGTCAAGCGTAGGCTGCGAAGGTCGATACGACGATGCTCTCGTAACCTTTAACTCGCGGATGCAGGAGACGCGAGGAGCATGATTGCAGCGGCACGTGGATTATCGTGGTTGCTTTCGAATCGGGCGTCCCCGAAACATCGCGTCCCTTCATCCGCCGCCATGGGATCGATATCCGTTCCGTTCCGTCTCCTCCCTTATTACGTGGTATGTCCCAACTCGATCATGATTATCGTTTCCGCTCTCGCGCACGTTATTATTCATGTTGTCAGCAGTTCGCAGCGAACTGCGTTTATTTCTGCAAGAGAAGCGAGTCTTTGTTTCCGAAGGAAATCGTAGATATTAGTTAACGACGTTGGTTAGCGATGATTTATTTGACGAAGGTGTATATATAATACAAAATAAATTCGAGGAAAACATTAATGCTTTGCCTGTATACGCTTTTTCGGCACCCATAGCTTATATGTACATATGCATTCAGAGAAAAGTTAAAAATTTAAATTGATGAAATTATGTCTTTAACTTGGTTTTCTAAATTATAGTGAAAATATTTTTGAGGAAAATAAAAATTTATTAGATTTCAAGAAATGACATTATTAGCCTTATTTAAAATAAATAAATTGTTATTTAAATTATTTGTTTAATTTATACATATCATTTTTTAATTCAAAGTACTGACAGACATAAGTAATTTAGTTTTTCTGGTTTAGAAATATATTTCTTTTATTTTAAAAAAAGATTTGCACAATTTTATTAATTTTAATAAAAAGAAACTATCGAAAAATGTCTTCAAATAAAAAAAAGCTTCTTTAACCGTATCAATGCACAAACTTTTTTTATACTCGTAGCTAATGCAGTAGTTGTGTGTGCTCAAAACCTTAAATATCGTGATATTTAAATAATGAATGAGACAAAAAGTATAATAAAAAATAGCTCGAAGAGTTAATCGTTTTAGGTAACATGCATTTAAAGATCATAAAGTATTTAATATTTTTATTAGTTTATTTTTAACTTTCATAATCGGCGGAAAACAGTATGGTCCAATAATATTCAATATTTTGTTCTGATGGTTCAAAATAACATTTCTTTTTATATTTGTGGAAAATAAGTTCTGGAGTAAATTTATAAAAAAATCTGTCATCTTATTTACATATTCTTAAAAATTGAGGCTATCTACTGCTAATCTATCCTGTAGAAGAATTCTCACTGGGATTTAAGAAAATCCTCTTGTGTTTACTTTAGAAAAGATTGCTATAAAAATAAGAAGGAAATTTTTAAGTTGAGAATACAATGTTTTCAGTATGAAAGGCGAGGTCAATGTCCGTTTGGGGCATCTTCTTTCTCTCTTACGCATGCGCGAATGAAAGAGAAGGAGTACCAAACAGATTGTGTTCTTTTCTACCCCTTACTTCACAAATAAACGCGAATGCCCAATCCCTTAGGTGCATTTTACCTATGATTAGGTCCCTGAAATTTGTACAAGATTCTATGCCTCGTGTGCTGAGCACCGCTGTATGCAAGCTGTACGCGTGTCGCGTGTGTTCAGCAAATTATGCACTACATAATAAATAATAAATTGCGTACGCGCAAGAGTACCTAGTTTTATTAATTCCATGGGTATCAAAGACTTATGCCGACTCTTGATGGCTAAGGTTCTTGCAACATGGTGATATTGGAGATCACATCAGATCGAAACGATAATTAAATACGTACGCATTAACAAGTATATGTCCTCGGATACTGAGAATCTTGCTGACTTCTTTTGGTTGCGATGACACTGGAGATCACGTTAGATCGAAACGATAATTTTTACTCGCGATTCTCGGATCACAGGATTATCTCGGATTACGTGATTTGTTTTCCTGATTATAGGCAAAACTACAGCACAAAGAAAAAAATTGTTAACTTGACTAAATCTTTCAACTTGATTAAATTTCTTCAATTTAGACGAGACTGGACACACAACTCGCACGTGGTTCTCAACGTACAGTCGTCAGCATTAGAGTTGCAACACTTTTTCTTCGAGAATTTCGGAATGTAGCCTGCTCTTCGAGTGATTGAACATAATTGGTTCTTACCTGTGGAGCCAACCAATTACGTTCGCCGCTCGATGAGCAAGGCTGTGTTCTAAAATCCATCGAAGAAAGAGTCGCAACTCTAATGCTGACGACTGTACGACGGAATTTGACATGAACTTTTTTGATACCTAAGGCACCATTCAGGTACCGGCATGTTATTGTATTACCAGTTTAGGTATTACAATTACTGTATTTCTTTTCTTAGAGATTTGTATACTTAAGATTGCTTTGGGTTGAGGGCGTTACGAGGGCGTGACTTAGAGCCTAAGAGAGGGGTGAAATAGAGAGGTCCCACATACGTAAGAATGATTGTAACTGTGTGGGACCACTATATTAGAGCTTCCATTTTTTTCGAGTTGTGGTCAGTTTAAATTTAGACATCTTATTGAACAGTTCGTGACAGTTTCATGTATTACAAAGTGCTGTTGAGTTTCACCTGTGTTGAGAAAAAAAATTGATAACTTGACTTAATTTTTCAATTTTATTAAATTTCTTCAATTCAAATATTTATGTATTTCAATTAAATATAATGCTTGAATTGAATACATTTAACTTATATACTTAAGTATTTAAATTGAAGAAATTTAATCAAGTTGAATCAGTGAAATAAAAATCATATAATCTGAGATAATCTTATGATCCGAAAAATGTGAGTAAAAATTATTATTTCGAACTAATGATGTGACCACCATGTCGCAAGAACCATGGTGGTCACCAAATTCAGAAGTTGTCAGGATACTCAGTACCAGAGGACAAGTACTCGTTAATGCGTGCATATTATTTATTACGTATTATTTAATATTTGATGAGAGTATTGTTTTTACGTTATTTAATTATCTGATGTGATCTCTAGTGTGACTATACAAGAATCTCGGCCTCAAGAATAATCGACGAAAGTCTCCCATAGAATAAATAAATCCAGATACTCTTGTGTGTACACAATTTATTATTTACTATTTATTATGTATTATTTAGCGTTTGATGAGAGCAGTCCTTAGCTTTTGTCAGAACATGGTAACCCCTCAACGTATTTCTGTGGTATGCGCTTTTTACAATTTACACATATATACGGCATCTACAGTTTAAACGCCAGCTCCAAACAGCCTAATTTAGAGGAGTTTTCATGGCAAGATACTCTCGGTGGTTTGCCATTGCCTTCCGAGAGGTAGCGATCGAATAAAATCAGATGTTTCTGATCAGTGGGATTTGAATCCGGATCTTTAGCACAGAGAGCAGACGCATGACTCTCTACGCCACAATCGTTACAAGTTGCATGTATGTGTATTGCGAGATTTATTTTCCGAAAAAACTTCGCTCTCTGATCTGTACTCTTCTCTCTGACTTTTGATCAAATTTGCGTTCTCATGCTCATCGAAAATTTTATTTTTCTCGAACGAAAGTTTTAACGGCTTAATCAAAGTGAGCATGTTTTATTAAACTAAATGTATTTTCTGTTACGACTTTTTTTCTCAAGTCGCGAACTATATCTTTCTATTTCTAAAACTGCCAATTTCCGATTTTATCCCGCGGCAAATGTATCTCTATTGTCTATCGTTGACAGTAACGTGCAGCAATCAATAGGTCTGTTAATCATATAACAAAAATATAACACGGAAACAATAGGTATCTGTTTTAATCGCACAAAGTGCATAAAGTGTAGCGCGAGGAAATCAATAACTTGCAACGTAACGTTATATTCTCGTAAAATCTCGAAATGGCAAGAGGCGATCTTTGCAACAGTCGCTAACGGTTTCCGGCGAAAGCATATAAACACTTTCGATGCGATTGCCTGCGCTTTTTTTTTTAAACAAAAGCTTGGAAAACCCGAAAGTTTGTCGGGTTTTCCTAATGCGAAAGCTTTTTCTCGTAACTCTTACGTAAGTCACTGTACGATGCATAATATTTTAATTTAATTAATTAATACAAATTATTTAATACGAATTAATGCGATGTAGCATCGCGTACATATTGTATTCGATGAGGAAGTGTAGATACTTTTTATTAATATTTCGATTAATCTGAAATACTTTGAATCTTGTGTGAGAGAGTGCATGTAAATTAAATAACATAAAAACACGCGATTGCTCTCATCAAATGCTGAATAATACATAATAAATAGTAATAAATTGTGCAAGAGTACCTGGGTTTATTAATTTCATGAATATTGAGACTTATGCCAACTCTTGAATGTGGCAATCAAGATTCTTGCAACACTGAAGATCACATAAGATCGAAACGATAATTAATTAACATAAAAACCAGATTGTGTGTTCAAACACGCGACAGCTCACTTCAGATATTTATTATTTATATCATTTTAGAAAATTCGAAAAACGAATATTTATATAAAAATCAGATTATTTTGAATTTGCTCGTTCTGTTAATTACATAAATGTAGAGCTGTGCTCTGCATGCCATTCTGTCGTCCGTGCAACCAAACGAGCCGCCGGTCGCCAAATATTGTAGTTGGTCAAGTGGTGGTGTGCGAATTGTGTGCGATAGTCTTTTTATTTTTTTCTAACTATACTTGACAACTGTTGATCATATGCATACTTGCCTATTTCTCGACTCACAAGTCTCAAGTCTCCAAACAATTTTTCGCAAAATTTGAATAAGAGTATTTGAATAAAAACGGGGTTAGTAAAGCAATATGATAAATGATTATACTTAACCTGTAGTTACTAATTTAAAAATCAGTTTATTTATCTTCTCTCTAAATTTTTTGAAGTCGAATCTCAAAGATAAAGTTAAAGAGTGAAAATTTTCAGTCAGTCTTGAAAAAGAATAGTTAAATTTCACTCTTGTGAAAATCCAAAGAATTTAGAGAGTTAATAAATTGTTGCTTGAAACCAAAGACTTTATAATGTCTGAACTTGATTAAATGATATGTTGACTGATATGTATTGTTTGTTAAATTAATAATAGAAAAATAATAATAGAAAAATTATGTATAAAAAGATGCTATTATAATTTTATGACTTGTTTTTGTCATCTTTGATGAATTATATATTTACGACAGCTTGAAAATAATAATTAAAAGAAATTAAAATATATAATACACATTATAAGTTTTATATAATCGCGTCGATCGACACCATCAACAGCTCTACACAGTTCTACATAAACATACTTATTTATTGCTATAAAAGTAATTAATGCATACGCGAAGGCGATTTTGCAGAGAACTGATTAAATCTTTATAATTTATCATATTTGTTTAGGACACGCCGTTCAAATAAGAAATATAAGAAGATAAAATATACTTTTACTGTCCCAGACTAAATCTATATTGTTAACAAATTCGTTGAATACGTAGAGCAGTTCCACTTCCGATTAACTTTATTGTGAAAGTTTTTTCATTTTCGTGAACTTGAAAAGGTATATAAAATCATACAATAAATATTAACCCTAAAACCGATTGGTCATAGCTAGATTTTAGGGTTAATATTTGTTGTATGATTTTATATATCTTAAGTATTTCAATTACAATGTGTTTTTCTATTTTGTTTTATAGATTTTACTTACTTGATATAATGATCAAGGCTTTGTCTTTGTCTATATTCGAATACGATACTTGTTTGCGCTACTTCCATTAGCTTGTTTGTAAAATGTCTTGTTGGTAGAAGACTAAGTAATATAATCTTCTCACTAACAATGTTGCCGCGACTTATTGACCACGTTCGTACCGTCCTCGCAGAAACTGCGTGCTCGTTATGATTATCTTAGGGGTTTCACGCGGATGATCTCAAGGTCGAATTAAGTGCAAATAAAGGCCACTAAACCGGTCAATTATCTTTAGGAGGAATCTCGACGCCCATCGAATAACCGACGCCGACGATTCGAGCACAAAGAAAGGGAAATATCCATCTCCGCTTGATATCCAGCGATAATATTATTGCCTCTGCTCTCATTCGTGCGAGTTTCCGTTTTTCCCTCATTTTCCCCCGACGTTCAGGCGATGCCCATCGGCGAATCGTGCAAACGATCTCTCGTTTCATTTGACTATTCTGTATTATTATGTCTCCAATGATACAGCGTGTATTGCGGTATCGATCCGAGGGAGTCCGAGGAAATAGAAAAGAAAATCGGCAGGAAAACGGGCAAGAGCGACTTCTACGAGAAGCGCAACAGTTTGATCTTAAGAAGCTTGTTACGGTCACTTAAGTTCCCTTTGATCGATCTTAAAAATATATCGTATAAAGGAAAAGCTCTGCTCTCATGATACACTTAGCACAGTGCGACGTTTACTTTCACGACGCTGAAATAAAAACTGGGATTATCAGACGGAAAAATTCGTATTTTTTTAAATTTATTAAAATTAGAGGGAAATCCCTACACGAGTTTAGAGCGTAACTTTTACAGTTAAATCTTTCATTCGAGCGATATAATGAAGATTACGCATATTTTGTTTATTTGATTTAAATCAATGAAATATGAACTAGCGACGTCTCTTTAATGTCACGATGTCACGTGAAATGTGTCAAGGAATGTTACAAGCATTTCGACAATCGTCATTCGGGTTAATCGATTTCTAGTTAGGTCTTGATGGTTCACCCCCGAGTACTCTCAGCAATCTATTGCGTATCCGTTTTCCCCCCTTCCGCCCCACTAATCTCCGAACTGGGACACTTGTTATCGAGGAAGAGGTTCCGTTCAGCGTTTCGAAAACGTATTCGTTATGCTTTCAGGCGGCATCAAGCTGATCGCGACAACAGTTCAGCAATAAGCGGCCTTTAATCAACTTTTCAGCGTCGTCGTGTGTACTTTGTGTGCGCAAAACGAGCGTTTTACATCGCGTATACGTTGTTCGTATATCTAAATGTCATGTAAAATATGGAAACCCACTCGCTCGAGATGCTTTCATTGAATTTCAACGTGACGGATTAACAAGACACTAAAATAATTACTTTTCTCTTAAGATGCACCGTATTATCGGATGCACGCACGTGCCTCGTGCGCCTTTGCCAAGTGAATTAATAAATAATTAATTATCAATAGCCGTGTAACCAAGGATGACCAGGTACTCGATATATATATTCGAAGCGATGTTACGCAAGGGGATCGTCAACGTAATGAATAACTTATTCTTCGCCATCGTCGTTGATATTGGACGTACTTATTTATTTCTACGGCGATATTGCATGACGACCTGTTTCTTAATCTGTTCATTAATGCTCGCACGCTAGATAATGTCGACTTTTTAACTGTTATGTGCGTATGATTCTACATACCATGACCTCCATTATTCAGACCATTATGCGGCAAGAGCTCTTCTCTGAAAGGAAAATCATCTCGATGCTACAAATTTATATCCTACACTGAGAGAAATCGTTTGGTAGTATAGTGATCAAATGAATTTTATAGTTACTGGTACCAAAAACTTTGTTACATTTAACAAAAAAACCAAAAACTTTTTGTAATTTGTTGTATGAAAATAATTATTTGGTTAAGACTACAAATTGTTTGATCAAAACAACTATTATATATATTTAGTAACTATCACTCTAAAATTTATTTGATCACTAATTAACCAAACTTTGGTTGATTTTACAAAACATTTCTCTCAGTGTATTCCATGTATTCTTTCTCTCTGCTTTAATCATTAAGAAAACATCGTGTATTTCAACGCGATAAATCTACACGATCTTATCGATCTTTCGACCCGGAGTTTACACTGAGAGAAAAAATTGTAGTGGTGACAACTATAAGAGGACAACCATACAAATTTTGTTAATATAATTATAATATATAGTTAAGTGAACTATATTATAGTTATTGCAACTAAGTTTATGATTAAGAAAACTATATAATAAAAAGTAGTTGTAATTACTTTATTATATAGTATACTATAACTATTCTTTATTAGTTCTCTTAATCATTAATTTAGTTGCAATAACTATAATATAGTTCACTTAACTATATATTATAATTATATTCACAAAATTTGTATGGTTGTCCTCTTGTAGTTGCCACCACTACAATGTTTTCTCTCTGTGTAGCGATGTCGTTACCGGAACGAAACAATATCATTTAACAATTAAAAAAAAAAAACAGAAACATTTGCCACGTTACGTAATAGCGTAACTCGTGTTTTTTCTCCCAGCAGTTGGCTCATCGTTTTTCAGAGCGGCGACGACGACGACGACGACGATGTCGCGATTGTCGCGTTGACGGGGCAAAAAGCGCGGCCGAGGAGGCTTGATTTTAATTAACCGCCTTGAAGTGAGGACCATGCTCCGTCGCACGTTCTTCCGCGACAAAAGCACGTGGTGCGGCTTTCATGTAGTACGTGCGGCGCGGTGCGTGCAGCACGTGTGAACGCAGCGAATGCACTTAGCCGTAAAGCTGGTGGCCCCGAAACTCGTTCTTCCACCGCTCGGCTCGTGCTAGGCCGCGGGTGCGACGAGTTCGCTCCCGCTGGGCGATACTGTGGCCGATAAAGCAACCAGCGCCATTATAAATATACAGTGTCGTTAACGTACGTATGTTGCGCCGATAACGCGATAACCCGTAAATAGCCCGCGCAAGCGTCGGCGGTGCTCGGGGGTGGAAAAGCAACACCCTGCTGGCATTACGGTGGTTCTCTCCTCTCTTTCTCCTTTCTCCTCCTTCTCCCTCTCTTTCTCGCTGGTGTGAAAAAGAAGTTGCGCGTGTTGCGTTTTACGTGCGAGAACATGCGGTAATTCTCGACTCGGCTGTGGGCGAAACGCGGTGTATGCAGACACGTATATATACGAATATATACGCCGCCCCGTCGTAGCACGCGCGTGCATCTCTTTACGATGCACCTCGCGTATTACAACGATAATACTCCGAGTACATAATTTCCGTTCTTTATATTTGCTGTAATCTCTTATCACGCATCGACGCAGAAAAACGTATGCTCGAGAGCTAGATGAGAGAGCTGTTTCAATCTTCGTTGCAGAGAATTAATTGAGGAATTAATTTTCCTAGTTTGAAATTTTTTTCTCTTTACTGCTTATCGATGTGTTCGTGAGCTTATCACTAGTTTTCCATTACTCGAACGAGCAATCTTAATTTTATTGAAATTTGGATTTCAAATGTTGGAGAAATGAACTCGATCTTCGAGATTGTCAGAGGAAAGCTTTTCTCAACTATCGGTTGTATTTGCTCGTCAAAGGGTACACGCACACAAAATGAAATAATATTTTCCCTTGCTGGCAATCATAATTAAAAATATTTTTGAGTTTTAATGCGGATATATTTACTTTTATCTTATTATTATTCCGCTGCAGTTTCAAAGAAAAAAAATGGGTCACAGCGGTAATACACAGAGGAAATAATAGTAATACGTAAATTAAATTAAATCGAATAATTTGCATTGAATACAACTGTGGCAATGCACGGAGATATAATTATTTTTGCACGTCCCGTCTCAGATTTTGTACATAATTAACTCCTTCCGCGAAACGAGTTAAACCGGGCGTCGGCGTGAAAAGGTTCGGTCTGTCCCTGGAGCATAAACAAGATGGGGTTGTGTCTCGTGTATATTCAGCGACGATGCGGTGTAACCCTCGTTGTAATTTATAAAATAAGAGGCGCGGTGTCGCGCGCCTTCCAACTCGCTCGAGCTCGTCGCCGCCGCGAACAAATTTGCCGGCTATATATTTGCAAATTATTATCGATCTCTCGCGCGCGACGAGGAGACAAGCAGGGGCTGCGAAAAGTCCGCGCGAATGCACCGACACATTCGCTTTCCGTTGTGCGAAGTGATATCTCAATAAAAAATATTAAATCCGTCTCGCTCGAGATTTTTTTCTCGACGTGCAATAAATATGCTAATATAACGCATCACGCGACCATTTGTTATCACTCTGGATTTCTTTAGACTGATAACTGTTTGGAGAGCATGTTAAGCGTACATTTATCCAAAGAAGCGTTCTGTAAAAATCAAACTATTGAATATTTATCATTTGTAATTTATAATGCTGATTTAAAATTTTTTATTTTTTTAAATAACAACGTCTCTTTTCTCTGCATTTTTATGACGCAATAACGTTTATGGCTCAGTTTAGATATAACTACATAGAAAAAAATTAATATCAAATCAACAATTTATTTCATACATAAACAAGAACATAAAATCTTCTTAAAAGAATTTATTATCTTAAACAAACTTAATTTGCTAACGTAAAGGAGTTTTATTTTTCATTACAAAAATTGTCTGTTTAAGATTTCAAATTTCTTCAAGAAAATTTTATATTCTTGCTTATATGTATATGAAATAATGAATTATTGATTTGATGCTATTTTTTTTCTGTCTTTTTTTCTATGAAATTCATAGTTCAAGAATATTTGAGAAATTATTCAATGACGATAATACATGTCTTTCTGTCTTGTAATTTTCGCAGAACTTTCGCGACGTGTTTGACAAGCCAAATTTATATCTAAGCTATATATTACTTAACGTGATGATTTTTGGCCGACATCGCAACCTAATTCCGCGGCAGTAACTCATAACGGAATGACGAATCGATCAAGTCGACGTCAATTAACATTGCTCGTTTCTAATAGCTCGGTCGTTTTCGCTTTATCGAACGGTATAAGCGTCCGCAAACGCGCGCCGAGACGTAACTTACTGCACATCCGTTCGGTGAACCGTTCCGGTTAATGGAGGAGAAAGTCATTTTCGACTTTGATGCATCCTGGGTTACGGCACCGCTCCTTGTAGTCCACCTTGCGAAATTAATTGCGTTAACATGCCTTTTTGGCACACGGAAATGCCTCTTTGCAGTCCGAAATAAATTTATCTAGCCGAAAATACAATTTATTTCACTTTCTATTATTACGAACGTTATATTAATTTCGATTTTTAATCGATTTTCTGAAATTTCGCTTTTTTGTGACTGAGAAAGAAAGTTTTTGACTTGACTAAATCTTTCAACTTGATTGAAATTTCTTCAGTTTAAACATTTACGTATATAAATTATATATATACATATATATAGTTAAATATATAAATGCTTAAACTGAAGTTCAAGTATTTTATATATTTAAATCAAATACATAAATAGTGAACTGATAAAATTAGTCAAGTTAATAACTTTTTTCTCAGTGTATACATTTCATTTTTTAAAGTAGTAATTTATCTTAAAACTTTTCGTTGAGATATATCTATTTTATTTTAAACTTGCAACCGCATTCACGAGCAACTGGTGCAACTTTGTCGTTCGTCCGCGACTTCTCGACGCGCAAAATTCTCTTACACCTCGACTCTGGAATTCTCGTTCCGTTAATTAATCAGGAATTTGGGAGCCAAGCAAAGCGCGGACCTGGACGGCAAGCAACCGATTAGTCACGGAATTGACGAAGGGTGGTTCGCTGAAGACGGATGGAGATTAAAGGGAGAAAGAGCAGATGTTAATTGACAACAATATTTCTTTGTTACAAGAGGTACACCCTCTCATTGACCCTTTTTTTTACCTCGTTGATCACTTTCCGCCTTGTTATAGAAGGAAAGGGGAAGTTCTTAGATGCGAGTGTACAAAAGAAAAGACGAGCAAAAGGACGGTATCAAAACGGAACAAAAGACACATAAAAGTCAGCTACTGTAATCGTTCCCAAACCGAAACGGTACCTCTGCGGGAGGCCATAGGATCCTTGCCATGGGCAAACGATATGTCATCTGCAGATGTCACGTCGCTAGGATTATCAGATCTAATGCCAACATTTTCGGGACATGTCTGGCAATGATCATTTTTCAATCGATTGGAAATGGATTATCAAGTATTTGAGTTGAATCTTGTATCTGTTTGTATTCCCATATAAATCATTCTACACTGTGATCATTTTTCTATCATAATATTTTAAACTGAAATAACTTCTTTTTTAAAATAGAAATGCGAGTTGAAAACTAGAATGTATATAGGTTTTTTTAAAAATTTTTTCTGATAATTTAGATAAAAACTTTCAAGAGAACTATACACAAAGCAAAACATATAGTGCTCTGAATGTGTAATCACATAATTTCGTATCTTTAATGTAAGCATCGCGATTGTAATAGCGAGAAATGGTCTAAAAATATGAGATGAATCCTCCATTCAAATTATGCATTTCCAAGATGGAAAACTTCAATTAGTGAACACGGGATCGATCGCCGAATTCCGGGACTTTGCCTATACGTCACAGTGGAAACACAACTAATTAAAGATGAGCCTTCTGCAGTCACAATATTAAAGTAAAAAGTAGGGAGATCCAGGTTCAATTCCTGAGATGTTATTTTCTGTAAACAATTTTTTAGAGTAACTATTATAGAACTTTATAGCAGCTATATAGAACTTTATAGTAACTATTACAGAATAAGGCTCAGCTTAAATTAGTTTAATTTTAATGTTTCTCTTGTGTTTCTCGTGCACTATTTTATCTACAATCGTGTTTCTTGTCACGTGTTTTTTGTAACTTGCCGGAGTTCGTCATCCTTTATCTCGCCAATTTCGATAAAACATCGTGCGAAGAGGCAGCAGGCAAAAAGCAAGAAACAGGAAGCCAAGAGCACATTGTAGATTAGCCTTAATCGATGGATCTGTCATCGGTGACTCTTATGGCGACAAATCCAACTTAGAAAGTAACGATCTCGCGTTCGTGACTATTTCCCGTTTTAAAGAAACAAGTTCTCCATTTTCCGTCGAAATCTGAACGCGCGCTACTTCAAGCGGGATCATAGTAATTTCGCGATAATTACGGAGAGCATCGTTAGTTTCCCAAGACTGTTAGTCGGTTAGAACTCGAACGCGAGGAACTTTCCTCGGGATTCATCGCGATAAAGCAGCATAAAATCTCAACTCGTCCAATTCCGCAGCGGCCCATAAAACTCGCTCCCGTCGACCTATTATACAGCGCCCCGAGAAGTATCGGCGATATTTCGCGGAGCTTTAGCGTCAACGGGGACGAGAAATTTTATATACGCATCGCCGGTGGCGTCCTCGCCTAAGCTCTCGCTAACGTAAGAGGCCATTCTGCTCGCTCTCTTCCTCGCGAAGGCGCGGAGTCGCGCGTGGCGACGCGGGGGCCGAGGGCGGGTAGAGGAGGGTACTCGCGCGCGATGCGCGGGGTAGCGGGTGTCTTTATCTGGGGCAATGGAACATAACCACACGCTTGTAGCTTCTTACAGGCGCAAACTGCATCCTAGAGCAACGAGAGTGGACACCGCGACGCCAGCTTGCGCGAAACTGGTCGGAAAACTCGCCGCAATTACAGCACAAACTCGCCGCGGCGAACTCGAATCTTTCCGCTCGCGTCGTTATGCGGCCGCGTTAATCGTCCGCAAGCTTTCGCACGATCGCACATGGGATGTCTGTTGAGAAGATGGTTTTCTTTTTCTTGCGGATTCGTAATAAACCGCAGCCTTTCTCTCTGAAGTTTATAATCTTTAATCTTTCTCTCTCAAGCTGGTCCTTCATGATTGACGACCGTGGTCTTCACTTGATGCATCTGGTAACTGTCTTGGCAAAAGATAGGTACTCTCGGTGGTTTACCATTGCCTTCCGAGAGGTGGTGATCAATTAAAAATCTGATATGTTCTGAGTGAACAGATGCAGACGCGCAACTCTCACGCGATCGCCACATTTAATCTTTAAATTTTACTTACACAGTAAAAAATTTTTAACATTTTTGCATGTCCCAGAAAGTCCACTCTAAATTTTAA
>QKQZ01016646.1:0-19191 GCA_003595255.1 Solenopsis fugax | reverse complement strand
TATATATATATATATATAGGTAAAAAAAAAGCTGCACATGATTCTGTAACGATACTGATACTATCGTTAAGTGTTGCAGAATCCCGTTATTGCTGAATATCATTCTGTGAATTTTTGTACAAATTGGGATAGTTTAAAAATACTCAGAAAATCTACATCTTTTTGAAGCAGTAATTAGGATAAGACAATGTTTTTTGGATATATAATTTAAATTGAGACAAATCCATAAATGGGCAAAGCAGCAGGATCATAGTGCTCAAATAATATTTTTTGTGTAATTTTTAAATACAATTGTTAATTATTCGAACTACGCCGTTTTCGGTTTTAAACACACACTGTTAAAAATGTCATTCAATGTAATTTTAAGTTACACATTAAATTTAATGTACAATAAATTTAATGTCTCTACAACTAAAAAGCTTATGCATGAAATTTAATATATTTTTGACAACATTAAATTGATATTAAATGTACATTAAATGTTTTTAATATACCAGCTTGAAATTTGCTTCCGTTACATTACATTAAATTCTGCTGTCGATTTTTAACAGTGCATCTCTTAAATTGAATTAAAAAGGTAATATAACCGATTTAAATTAACAATCAATTTAATAAAACTGATTCTACCTAAGTATTTGTAAGATTACCTCTCTTACTCGGAAAAATTGAAGAACTGATTGCAAAAAAATATTACCTTAGTGAGAGTGTAAATTTGGATCTCCCTACATTCTGTGCGGGGGAAATTGTAACACTGCACAGTTCAAAAAATTAAAAAATATGTATTTAAAGAAACGCAAGAAATATTAATTCAGCACTGGTATGATCGTCTATGGACTTCTCTACATATTTTTTCAAAATTTTCAATATATGAATTCTGAAGATTTGTTTCCCGGAAAAAAATTTTTTTTTCCTATATCTATATAATTATCTACAATTATATATCAAATATGTCCATATATATTAAAATATATATGATTTTATATAATTATGCATGATTTTTACATATAATTATATAAAATTTTCAATAATTCCATGATATATATTTATATACAATTATATATAATTATGTACAAAAAATTTTTTCTCAGGTTATAAAAAATGTGAGAAATTTCCTAAAAATATATAAAATTATACAGAATTTCTGAAAAATTCTGAAAAAGGATATAGATTTTTCCAGTCTTTCTGAAAAGTGTTCCAATTCGTACAAAAACTCTGAGAAAAATTTTCATCAGAGATCTTCTTAGAATATAATATGCAGTAAGAAAATAAATAATCGCTTTGTTGGTGTGACTAAATAAAAACTTAATGTTATCAGTTATCGAATAAAACATTGTGTGGACAAAAAGATAATAGCGTGCTCTAATAAGGGAAATATAATCGTTGAAAGAATAATTAAAACAGTAGAACTTCATCGAAAAGCAAAAAAGTAAGTATCTAAAGCCAAAACTACTGTGTAACAAAACTACCAGTTCTTTATTTAATAAAGGTGATTTGTTGTTTTCTAGACTTTTTAAAATGGTTTCAACAAGTTTTACGTTTTCTTTTCTTACTATGTTAATGATAGGCACGTGTAGCTTTGCTATGAGTTTATATAGAGTAAGTAACTTTCTCTTTTTTGTAATATATATTTTAAATCATATTACATAATCAATATCTCATACAAATTAACAGTTAACAGTTTAATGCAATATAAGAAATGTATACGTACACATGGGATGACCAAAATTATTGAAAATATCTCGAAAACAAGACATTTGAGAATGTTTCACATTAAGATTTCTGGAAGAAGGACAAATAATGCTAAAATTAATTTTCAAAATAATAAGTTTTTCAAGGTCATATGAAGGTCATTGGTATTTTTTAAAAATAGAACATGATCCTTTCACGTAATATGATTCCTGTAATTATTCTGCATAAAAAGTAGTAAGATTGAGTTAAAAATTAATAGTTCAAGAGATTTTATACTTTATTCTGGCATATTTTGACCAAGTGTGAAATATCTTTAATAAACTATTGTTTCTTTCGATAGTTCTACTTTAAAGTTTTCATATGCAGAATAATTATAGGAATCATATATGTATATTATACGTATAAAAGAATTCCAACGTCTTATTTTCGAGATATTTAAGCAGTCCCATACTTTTTGTTCACCATGTGCGTGCGTGCGTGCGTGCCCGCACGCGCGCGCGCGCGTGTGTATTTAAACATACTTAATATTTACTCATGTCCAATTTTATTAAATTTTCATATTTAATAAAAATTACATAAATAATTCGATTATTAATGTGTTAATAGTTGATGTACGCAATAACACGCATGCATGATTTGATTGAACTTCTGATGTCAACAGCTTATATTATAGGATATGAGTTTTGTTTTTTCACTGTATCTTTAATGGGACAATTAGTGATAAACCATTCTGATGAGTTATTTAATGCTATGTGAGTAGCAATCTAATAGTACAGAATTATTAAATGGCACAAATAAATTTATAAAATCAATAATTAGTCGTTTAGAAATGTTATAGTGGATTTTAGTTGCAATTTTTGTTTATTTTCTTGTAAAAAGATCAGTATATTATAAAAAGTACATAATAATGAATATATTGCAGTTATATGTAGAATTATTTACACATTAACTAAATAAATTGCGTGTATAAATAATTGAAGATTTATAATCTCACAAATATTACTTGTCCACACAATTTTTTGACGTACTATTAATCTGATACAGATAGTGCAACAAAACAAATACGTAGGCAGAAGTTTAATTCTTTTCTTGTTAATTTGTTGCTTCACAATTTTATTACTTCAGCCGATTTGATAAAAATGATAGTAAAAACTTAAATGTAAATTAACACAGGCATGGTAACAAAATTGAAACATTATAAACAAAAACAGTTTTTAATGCTATTTTATTGCTGATTATTAAATTTTATTGCTATTAGTTGTTCTGTTGCCAATTTGATTGTAATATTCTTAATAGAGAAAATTCATTCCTTTAACAATACAGCACTAGTATACACCGTTAAAAAAAATTCGTAAGACATCGTACATAAATAAATATTTCTTTTTCCGAAAATTCTTAATTATATTTAAAATGTACTTCATGTATATAATGTTTTACCAAATTAAATAAAATTTTTTCTAGATACATGTCGCTATGGTACAAAGCATTTATAACAATTCAGAAATCGTTATTATTTATAATGCAAATCTCCTCGAAAAAATTAATAATAAATTTTGGCGGTGTATGTGTTTTAACAATGGAAACCTTTACCTCGGTAAGATAACTTAAATGAGAGAAAAATGCGAAGACATCTTATTAACATCATCAGCTTCATTACATTATTTGTTTTAGATCACGAATACTTCAATATCTTTTATGATGATATTCTTTTCCATACAGTAGCTTCATGATCTAGCGCAGAAAGAGTAATTGTTTGTAGCGATATACATGTGATAAAATTTTGTACAGTAAATAAAATAGAGAAGCAAGATATAATTCGATTAAATAAGATAATATTCTATGTTATTTATTTATCGATTTATTAATAGATAATGGAGGAATGTCAATTATACTAGCATATCACATTGTTTTTGAATAATATTTCAAACAAAAGCAAAAAATAAAACTTTAAAAACATGAATGCAAACTAGTAAGTGTATTCTATCAAATGATACTATATAGCAGTTTTTATAATACTGTTTCGTGCTTTGTAATAGTTAATGTTTTCGTAACATAATCCAAAAGGTGTGTCTGAGAAATTAGACTCCAAAACAAGCAGAATTCAGGCAACCCTATAGAAAAGAAGTCAATTACAAAATAAATTAATAAACTAAGCAATAATATATATTTTTATGTATTAAACAACAAAATTTATAAAATTAAAAGTCTAGACTTTGCTTTTATTACATTATTAAATTTTGCTGCATATTTTTAATAATGCCTTTATGCAATTCTACACTTAATAAAACTGCACATTTTCTTCACACATTAATATTCTTATAATTACATATAAAACTGAATGAATTTCTCTTTGGTACATTATAAAAAACAAGCAACAGAGCAAGTAGTGTGATGTACAACGTCTCCAACAATTATGAGGGTGTTGCACGAGAAGTACATAATAGCGCTTGCGCCAACGTAACTAAAAAGTGGGAAATATTATTTCACCCTTTCATAGGGAAAAAGTACATCGAACTAACATAACGAGCAATTTAGATAATTCAACTTCTTACCGTTACTTCCAGTATAAAAACGTAAATGCGAGTAATCGATAACCTCCCATATAGCTTGGCGGTACCATTAACGCCGATCATAATATTTTATAAACCATTCAACGAAAGTGCAAAAACGGCTGCAATTCTTAAATTGCTGCAATTGATATTTATTTCTCGAGTATCAAGCGTCACGACAAGTTTAAGAAAAAATTGGCTGATAACTTATTACGAAAGAAAATGCGCACAAAATAAAATTTTCTCTTTGAAATCTACTTTTGCAGATCCGTTTCTTATTCGTACCTCGATCATTACAAGAGAACATACATGTTTGACGATCGCCATTATAAATTTAATGAAACTCTTTTGAGATTTCTAGGTTTATGGCCTTTTGGAAGAACTGAGTGTGAGAGTTTTCGTGCAATATGCTTTTACATGTTACTCATTTCAAACGTGATTGCACAGGTAATTTTATATTTTTCTGTTTTTTTTTCTCTTAAGCTTAATAAATACTGAAAATTTAAAGTAACTTGTTAACTGTTTCGAAATATATGTAAGTCGATATCTTAAAAATTATTTTAAAAAGTCTTCAAAAAAAGAGTTACTCTCATAACAGAATGTTTATATTACAATAATTTTCCTCTGTTTTTCTCTGTTATGTAGTATTTATATGTACATACAGGATGTCTATAAAGTCTGTCCCTGTTGTCTACATTACGGACACGGTTTAAAATGGAAAAACCGTGAAATACATGTTCGATCATTTTGGAGCTCCTGAAAATAATGTAGTACATATTTCGGTTTTTTACAATTTTCAATCGTTTCCGAAATATAAGGAATTACGACCGACTTTACAGACACCTACTATCATATAGAAAAAGATCGCCAATGCTAATATATCACTTTGTTTTCATATTGTGTTTCTTTTAAACAAATATTAAAGTAAAACTTTGAAAGTAAAGCTTTGGAAACATAAAAACTAGAAAATGTCATCTATCAGATAACATGGCAATATTTTATAATATTGTTTCGAATTTTACAATAAGTTTCTCGTAAGATAAACAAAAATAAACGTCTGAAGAAATGAGTTTGAAAGCGATATATCGATATACAGTAATGTACCGTAATACGTTTTCCTTTTCTTTTTTTTTTAACGTGAGTCGCATGTACACAATATATGTAGAATTTATCTATACACTGAAAAAAATCTTAAAACAAAAAAATTTTACTTAATACAACAAGATTATTTACTTAATGGGTCCTAATAACTTATTTTGCAGTCAAGTTACTTAATTGTAATATTTATGTAAATAAAATAAGAAAATTTTTTAAATCAAGTAAGTTTTCTTTTTGTAGTTTTAATAAATATTTATTATTAAACTATTTTTATATTCAAGATAATCAGATTTTAATCTAAGAAAATTTAATTAAGTTTAATAATATTATTAGTTTATTTGTAAAATCATTATTTAAATTTAAAAATTATAAAAATACGAAGTGTACTTAAGATACTATGTCTATTAACTTAAAAGTAAATATTTTTACTTAAACAGAATAAACAAATGTTTGCATAAAAATATATGATTTAGAAAAGATGTATTTTTTTCATTCAAAAAAATTGTTCTCTCACTGTATGACAATTCCTAGAAGTCTTTCATTTCGAAAACATTTTGATTTATACAAATACTTGTATTGTGCCACATGACGTAAAAAGCGGGCGCAACTGTGGCACGATAATATATGTGTAAAAATCAAATTAGATTACTGACTTAATAAATAGATTTAATGTTGTCTTATATTTTATTCTACACAACTTTCAGATTTAATATCTTCTAGTCTATCCTGTCTAGTTTGTGTGCCAGTTTACTCTGCACCCCAAATTTATGTTTAAAACTGCATTATAAAAAAAGAGAAAAAAATATAAAACAGTTTTAGAATGCTACAAACATGTAAAATCATTTGATATCTGTATAATAGTTATTTATATTTTGAGACATTATCCAATTTCAAATTGATTAAAACTTATTTCATAAAAATATTTGTTGGAGGAGTTTATATACATTTTTGTAAGAATTTATACTATATATAAAATAAATGAAACATTGAGTAATAACTAATTAATCGATAGTCATATTATTAAGTAAATTTAATGGAGAGGTATGTGTTTTTACAGTTTGCGCAATTTATTATAGCTGACTTTAGTAAAAATATCACTATCGGAATTTTATTGGATGCTATTACGGCTTTTTTGTATGTTGTAATCTTTAACATGTTTTTCTTAAATACTAAAGAAGTAAGTAGAGTTATAATTATAATTGAGAAATTCGATTTTCATGTAAGATTTTTACACATATTTGAGATTTCGTCTAATTTAAATTTCTCTTAATATAGCTAAAACAAATGCTGGAAGAAATTGTTAATAATCGACGGATATTGACAGATTCACGGGAAATTAAAATACTAGAATATTACTCTCATCAAGGAGAAAAATTTATAGTTACTATAATATGTAATAATGTTAGCTTTTTGTTTACGTATAAAAGATAATATTACAGTAGAAACATGTACCATTCAGTTATTTACAATATAATGTAATATTTTCAATACTTATATCCGATCACACATAGCATGTTTTAATTGTCCTTTGCATGAAATAGAAAAAAATTATAATGAATGTGTATATCTTATGTAATTTAGGGCTGCAAATATTCGTATTATTTGGATTCATAATTATGGGACTGTTACCAGATATTTTCGATTTTCTTCGGCCATTAAACGAATCACGTACACATTATTTACTATTCATGAAAGAGTACCAAATAAATATTGGAATACAATATTACTTTTTTCTTTTATATACTGTTATTAGTATTACTATTGGTACTTCTGCGGTAATATTCATTAATTCGACCATACTATCGATTTGTTTACACTGCTGTGCAATATTCAAAATTTGTAGGTAAGAAACTTATAGGAATGTGAATGTTTTAATATTTTCGTAAAATATGATAAAATACGAATCGCTTTTCTGGCGCGGCTAAATAGAAACTTAATGTAATCAGTTGTAGAATAAAACAATTTATGGATAATAAAGTAATAGCATGTTCCAACAAGAGAAATGAAATCGTCGAAAGAATAATTAGAACAGTAGAACTCCACCGAAAAGCAAAGAAGTAGGTATCTAAAACTAAAAATGAAACAGAGTTACATTGTTTAATAATAAAAGGTTTCTTTGTTTTTAAGGATTTCTAAATTGGTTTTCACAAGTTTTACAATTTCTTGTCTTAGTATGGTAGTGGTAGGTACGTGTGGCTTTGCTATGAGTTTATACAGAGTAAGTAACTTTCTCTCTTTTTTGTGCATCTGTTTCTAATGCGCTATTTATGTATACGTATATCCAGTAACATAAACAATGTGTACACGTACGCGTATGTGTGTGTGTGTGTGTGTGTGTGTGTGTGTGTGTATGTGTGTGCGTGCGCGCGCGCGCGTGCGTGCGTGCGTGTGTGCGTGTGTTTAAATAAATAAGTATTCATATATAATAAAAATTAATTAAATCATTCTTTTATTAATATGTTAATAGATGCTGAATGCATTACGCATGCGTAATTCTGTTGAACTTGTGATATCGATATGTTATATTATAGGATATAACTTTTGTCTTTTATCCGTATCTTTTGTGGGACAATTAATGATAAACCATGCTGATGAATTATTTTACACACTGTAAGTAATAATCCTTTGTACAAAATTATGCACAAATAAATTTATAAAATTTGTACTTATTCGTTTAGAATTGTTGTAGTTAATTTTTTTTCATATTTACGATTGTAATATTTAAATCGCAATTTTGGTCTAATTTCTCGTAAAAGAACAAATTAGTTTATTTAAGGACTATATAATAGTGTATGTATTAGTTATTTATAGAACTACATATATATACAGTATATATCTTTCCAAAAATTTCTAATTATATATAAAATATATTCCATGTATATATATTTTATGCCGAATAAAATTTTTCTAGATACATGTCGCTATGGTACAAAGCACCTATAACAATACAGAAATCGTTATTATTTATAATGCAAAACTCCTCTAAAAGCTTAGCGTTAAATGTTGGCGGTGTATTTGTTGTAACAATGGAAACTTTTACCTCGGTAAGATAACATAAATGAAGACTGCAAAGGCATCTTATCCACGTTATTATTGAATTATATGTTCTAGATCACGAGCACGTCAATGTCCTTCATGACAGTAATTTATTCCGTATAATAGTTTCGTGATTTAATACAGAAAGAGTAGCTGCTCGTAGTAAAAAACACATATGGAAAAAATTTCTATAGCAGAATAAAATAGAAAAATATATAATTTAATTAAATAAGATAATATTTTTCGTGTTACTTATTCATCAATGAATAATACTTTATTTCATTACATATAATAATTATGTATTTTTTACTTATTAATTTAATTTTCAATTTTAATATTCAAAAGATTCTGTACATAACAAATTTTGTCGAATCTTATTCAATCATTAAGTAATAATTTTGATATTTCGTTTTTGTTTCTTCTTTATATCTAAATATACTTCTTATTCATTTCATCCATAAAATTTCAAGGTTTCAAGGTTTTTTCACTAGTTTAAATAAGTGCAATTTTTAACTAGTTTGGTTGATACGTTTGAGTTTGACAATTGTTTTAGGTCGGTTATTCCATCTCCGGATAAACTATGTGATAAATTATTTAATGGATAAATGTTTATGTCTATACATCCATTACATATTTGTGTGTAGAATTTACCATATAGTTTATCTAAAGGTTTATCTAAAAGAACAATCTACTTTTAGTAAAGTTAATTTTTTCAAAGTGTAGAAGTTTCTAAAATAAAACAAAGAACAGCGATTATATTTTGTGCAAAATAAATAAAATAGTTACTAAATTTGAAATATTAAACAGTTTAAAGAATGTTTATCATAAACAAATGTGTTTGAAAATCTATTAGAAGGCAATAAAAAAAGATCGGCCTTCAACTTTTGTTTTTCATTGCTAAAGATATCCACGAAAAATGGAAAAAAACAGAATTTTACAAACAGGTGAAATTGCTTTAGGTCTGAGTTTAAGAAATGAATATTTTATAAAATATTTTATTTAAAAAATTTAATTTTTTAAAATAATTTTTTTGCTGTTATTAAGTATTATGCAACAGCCACTATGAGGTTGTAAAGTCACAAAAGCGGTCATAACATCAGTAATGCAAGTGGCATTTTTTTTGTACACAAGCGGTCGTTAATGTCTTCCTCGTGCATAAATTTTCTATCGATTGATTGTGTCAGCGATCCGGTATTGTTAATGTATATATTTTATCACTTATTCAATTAACTTTAATAATGAAATAATAAGTAAACAATAAAAATGAGCAAAATAACTGCTTCTATTTAAGAATTTTCCTAATTTTTCTCTGAACTTCTCTTTTAGAAAAACATTGTTTATTAATAAATATCTTCTAGGAAAAAATATTTCCTAATCTATAGCATATATTTACTTAGGTAAATGGATATATATATAGTTCATAATCATTTTATAATATTGCTTTTCAATTTTTCAATTCATTTTGGAGTTTTCCTTTTTTATTTTATGCATACATATCCAATAAACTTGCACGAATTGATTATTTTAAAATTAAAGAAATTTTATAACTCACCGGACCAATGCGCAGCAGCGGAGTTGTAACATAGCTACATTAATCTGTAAATTCAAATTATAATAGCGTCCAAAATAATGAATATTTCGAATAGCATTTGCGCTTTTATTATTTGCAGAGTTGGAATTTTTACTACAACTAAATTAAATAAAAAATTAATTTAAAGAAGCATTATTTATATTAAAATAAAGAAAGTCGTAATGTTTTAAAAATAAATTATTCAAAACAATTATATCATAAACAATTATAATATACAATTATATTATAAACAATTATAATTGTTTCAATTTTTTTACATAATATAAAAAATTATTTGGACATGAACTTTTATATGTATGTATAATTGGCTGCTACTGTAGCATATGTTACAGTTCTCGACTTATTTAGCAAAAGTCTTCATGGGCACAAAGCCAGCAAATGGCTAATTTTTTTTGATAGAACAATTTGAAATGTTGTATTTTATTATTATTGCAATAATATTACAATTTAGTTTTTTATAATCTTGCAATTTTAGATAATATGCATTGTACTGTTATGCTCGATTTTTTCACACATTTCATTAGCTATCTTCCAGATAAAGATATTTGTCAAATAACTAAAAATGTAAACAATTGCTCAATTATATTTTTCTAATAATGTACGCTAAACTACTATACTATTACTTCGATAATAACATTGTAATCTGTAGGGTATGCATTTTATGCTTATTTAACAATATAATTCTCAAATTTATTATCTGTGATGATAAATTCATTACATTAACTCATTAAATATTTTAAACGTATTTATTTATCTCAGTTCTAAAATTGCTAGTTTTTGTCGTATCATTTCAAATTAATATAAATGTATTACTTCTGACGTATAGTCCTTACGTTTTAATCCATAGTAGTAATATAAATTTTCAAATAAGATCGAATAATATCTATTCGATTAAACAATCGGAAAGAAAGAACCTTTAAAAAATTACCTTGTTATTTGGGTTTATCACCTTTTTCATATACATTTCTTATAAGTATTTTTCATAAATATTATTTATGCAACTCACTACACTTAATAAAACTGCACATTTTCTGCACATTAATATTTTTATAATTATAAATAAAACTGAATATGAATTTCTGTCACATCATAAAAACACTCACAGTAACAGAGTAATTCGTAGTGTAACGTTCAACGTCTCTGACAACTATGAGGGTGTTTCACGAGAAGCACGTAATCGCGCTTGCGCCAACGTGACAAAAAGTGGGGGATATTACTTCACCCTTTCCTAAAGAAAAAGTATATCGGACGAATATAACGTGCAATTTGGATAATTCAACTTCCTGCCGTTTTCTTCAGCATAAAAACGTAAATGCGAGCGATCGATGATCCTGCATATGGCTCACCTCCCATATATCTTGGAGGTACCAATAACGCTGATTACAATATTTTATAAAGCCATTCAACGAAAGTGCAAAAACGGTTGCAATTCTTAAATTGTTGCAATTGTCACTCACTTCTCGACGTTGTTCCGATAATTATCAAGCGTCACGTAAAGTTTAAAAAAATTGCTGATGTATTACATAAATTATTTATATACGGAGGAAACTGCGCATATAGGAATCTGCTATTTGAAATCTACTTTTGCCGATGCGCTTCTTATTCACGTTTCGACCATTACAAGAAAATATACATGTCCGACGATAACTGTTATAAATTTAATGAAACTCTTTTGAGGTTTCTTGGTATATCGCCTCATGGAAGTACCCATTGTGAGCGTTTTCGTGCAATATGCACCTATATGTTACTTATATCTTACGTGATTGCAGAGGTAGTTTTTTTTTATTCTCAAATAAGTTCAATAAGAATACTAAAAATTTAAAGTTACCTATTAACTATTTCAAAATATATATATACGTAGACATCTTACAAATCATTTTAAGAAGCCTTAAAGAAAAGTCTCTTAGAACTGTATATTTATATTATAATTATTTTCCTCTCCTTTTTTCCGTTATATGGCACATGAAAATACAGAGTGTCTATAAAGTCTATCCCCATCCTTTATATTTCAGAAACACTTTAAAATAATGAAAAATCATGAAACGTATTCAATCATTTCGAAGTATTATATTCTAACCCTTTCCAACGCCCTTAAAAGTATAGCCTCTCGAAATGTAGAGCACATATTACACATATTTTCATAATTTTGGATTGTTTCCGATATATATCGAATTGGGAACTTATATATACCCAGTATTATATAGAAAAAGTCATTCCCAATACTGACATACTTCTTTGATTTTGAATTGTATTTCTTAAAGAAAAGTTGAAACTAAAATTTTGAAAAATAAATTCAAATTAGAACATTTCATTTAACAGATGACATGGCAATATTTATAATATTGTTTCGAATTTTGAATAATTCAATTTTTCGTAAGATAAAGAAAAATGTACGCCTGATGAGCTTTAAAATCGACATAGTGCTACGTTTTCCTTTTCTAATTCTTTAACATGAGTCATACATACAAAATATTTACAAGTTAATGTAAATATATGAGAATTTTTAAAAAGCCTTTCTTCATTTTGATGTAAAACAATTTTGGCGACTTACCCAAACATTTATGTTGTTCCGAATACCGCAAAAGTGGGCGCGACTATATATAAAAATCAAGTTAGGTTACTAACTTAATAAATAGATCTAATGTTGTTTTATACTTTATCCTACACGGTTTTTATTATCATCTAGTCTATCCTGTCAATAAATATACTAGTTTACTCTATAACCCGCGTTTAAAATCGCACAGTAAGAAGGAGAAAAATATAAATAAAATACACTTTAGGACATTATAAATATGTGAAATAATCTCATATCTGTATAATAATTATTTATTATTTAAGTCATTATCAAATATTAGATTAATTAAAAATTATTTAATAATAAATATATTTATTGATGAAATTTAATAACATGTATATTTGTAAGAATTTATTCTGTACATACAGAAATAAATAAAATGTTGAATAATAAATAGATAGTCATGTTGTTAAGTACATTTAACGTATAGATACGTATCTTTATAGTTTGGGCAAATTATTATAGCTGACCTTAGCGTAAATACTATTATCAAGATTTTATTGGAATCTTTTTTGGCTTTTATGCAACTTGTATTCTTTAGTATACTTTTCTTCAATACTAAGAAAGTAAGTATGTAATTATAATTAATAAAACCTACTTTAACAGAAGATCTTTACACTAATTTCGGACTCCGTTTAATTTAAATTTCTTTTAATATAGTTAAAACATATGCTGGAAGAACTTATTAACACTCGACGAATGTTGACAGATTCACAGGAAATTAAGATACTTGAACATTACGTTCATCAAGGAGAAAAATTTATAATTACTATAATATGTAATAATGTTAGCTTTTTGTTTACATACAAAGCATAGTAGAAGATATATCAGTTATTTATAACAAAATCCTTAATTTTTTCTGCGATTACACGTAGCATGTTTTAATTGTCTTTTGCATGAAATAGAAAAAAATTTATACTGTATATGTATGGAATATCTTGTATAATTTAGGGTTCCAAATATTCATGCTACATACATTCGTAATAATGGGAGTGCGCCGGATATTCTCGATTTTCTTCGGCCATTAAACGAATCACGTGAACATTATTTACTATTCATGAACGAGTACCGAATAAATGTCGGAATACAGTATTATTTTTTTTTATTTTATACTGTTATTAGTCTTGGCATTGGTACACTTGCGACAATAATCTATATTTCGATCGTACTATATCGATTATTTTATACAGTTGCGCAATATTCAAAATTTGTAGGTAAGAAACTTAAAGAAATGTGAATGTTTTAATATTTTCTTAAAATATGATAAAATATAAATAATCGCTTTTCTGGCGCGGCTAAAGAGAAACTTAATGTTATCAGTTATCGAACAAAACAGTTTGTTGACAATGAGACAATAGCGTGCTCCAACGAGAGAAATGAAAGAATAATGAGAATAGTAGAACTTCATCGAAAAGCAAAAAAGTAAGTATCTAATGCCAAGACTATGAAAAAAATGTTCTTTATTTAATAAAAGTTGATTTGTTGTTTTCAAGGCTTTGTAAAATGATTGCGACAAGTTTTACCACAACTTTTCTTATTGTAATAGCGATAGGCACGTGTAGCTTTGCTATGAGTTTATATAGAGTAAGTAACTCTCTCTTGATTATATGTATTTTACAACTTAAATACATAATTAATGTTTTATAAAACAGTTTCTAATGCAGTATAAGATATATGTATATACGTACACATACACAGAAAGAAAAATTTTAGCTGCCATAGCTAATCATGGTTTGCTAAGGCTCTATTAGCTGTCGTAACTATAAATTTATGAAGGATTGCTGTTGTTCTTAATACATTAGTTAAAGTAGCAAAACATGCATGTCTATCAGAATCACATAAAAATAGTTATCATAGCAACATAAAAATAGTTATCGGAACTAACCGATATGTCAGTGATACGTAGGTAATACACTTGGTAGCTAATTAATGTAGTTACCTAGAATAACTTTTAGCTACAGAGTATATTTTGGATATAGCAAATATTTTCTGTAGCTAAATTCGTGTATCAGGTAGCTAAACTCTTTCAACTAAATATGTATAGGTATCACAGATAAGATATTAGCTGTCCATATATTGTGATGTATTTAGTTACCATACGCAGTTTTTAGCTATGACAGCTACTTTTTTTCTGTGTACAAAATGAGCAAAACCGATAAAATGTTTCGAAAACATTTGTGAAAAAAAAAGTTGGACAATTGTATGCTCTGGAAGAGGAACAAATAATGCTAAAATTTTCGAAATAATAAATTTTTTAAGATGAAAATCATATAATTGCTATTTTTAAAAATAGAATTATATGATTATTTTAATATAATATAATTTCTCTAATTATTCTAAAAGTAGTAAGGTAGAATTATAAAAAAATTAATAATTTGTGTTTATACTTTATTCTGGCATATTTTTTTATAAAGTGTGTGTAAAGTATATCTCCTAAAGTTCTTAACTATTGTGCCTTCGATAACTTTACTTTAAAATTTTTATATGGAGAATAATTAGAGGAATCATAAATATTATGTAAAATAATGTATATAATTAAAATATCTTTTTCTCAAAATGTTTTAACGGTCCAATTTACTTTTTGTTCACTCTATGTTTGTATGTGTGTTTAAATTCATATAATACTTATATCCAAATATGTTATATATAATTCTTATTACTTTCATAAATGTATAATTCTTATTAATATGTTAATAGTTTCTGGATGCAATTTCACACACGCATGATTCTGATGAACTTATACTAGCGACAACTTATTTTCTAGCACATGAAATTGTTCTTTTAACCGGATCTTTTATGGGGCAAGTAGTAATAAACCATGCTGACGAATTATTTAATGCACCGTATGTAGTAATCCTTGGTACATATAAAATTATGTTCAGATTAATTTATAAAATCTGTGCTTAATTGTTTTGCATTGTTATAGTAAATTTTTTTATATTTACGAAAGTAATATTTAAGTATTGTAATAATTTTTGTCTAATTTCTCAAAAATTTCTAAAAAACAATTTAGTTTATTTAAAACGTATATTACAGTGTACATATTACAGTTATTTATGAAACTATTCATACAATTATCAAGTAAATCCGTATATAAAAGATTGAAAATTTAAAATCTCAAGCAACATAGTAATGTGCAAACACACTAAAGGTGTAAAGAACATGAAACATGTTTTCTTACTTTAACATATTGAACTATTCTTTAGTCCGTGTTCCCTATTTCTTATTTTTTTTATTGTGTCTGCACTTTTTTAAACAATAATATATAAAATTAGAACTAATAAAAATGTCAAACATAAAGATGAAAGAGCTAATATATCGGTCTGTAATAGTAATTTGTGGTAATAAATTCTTTATAGTGTTTTAAGATGCACGCAAACATCGGGATTATTAAATTACTTGTCAATTTAATTTGTAACATTAATTATTCCAATTTCAATTAAGAATTATGTTTCAAGATCGACGAATATGAGATGAGGAGTTCATGGAAAGTGGAGATTGTAAAAATCACACAAAAATTATTATTATGCATCAAGATCCGCCGCAAATTACTGAAGTATTGGCTTCTTCGTCTTTATATTCGACAGTCTCATCGATTTTAATATCGTATTTTCATTCGAAAATCTTAAACTTCCTTTGATATATTAAAATGTAATTTTTTGAAATACAATATGTATACTGTATATCTTTCCGAGAATTTCTAATTTTTATATATAATATACGCCATGTATATATACCAAATTAAATAAAATTTTTTCTAGATACATGTCGTTTTGGTACAAAGCACCTATAACAATACAGAAATCGTTATTGTTTATTATGCAAATCTCCTCAAAAGAAGTAGTGATAAATATTGGCGGTGTATTTGTTATAACTATGGAAACTTTTACCTCAGTAAGATAACACAAATAAAGAATGCAAAGACATCTTGTCTACGTTATTATTGAATTATTTGTTCTAGATCACGAGTACGTCAATGTCCGTCATGGCAGTAATTCATTCTGTACAGTAGTTCCATGATTTAACGCAAAAGTAGTAACTTATATTCGTAGTAATTGTAAACACATGAAAAAAATTTCTGTAGTAAAATAAAGTAGAAAGATATAATTTGATTGTGTAAGATAACATTCTTTGTGTTATACATTTATCAATCAATAGTATTTTATTTCATTACATATCGCTTTTTTACTTAATTTTCAAAATATTCCGCACATAGCAAATTTCGACAAATTCTATTTATGAATTTCTTTAATCATTATGCAATAATTTGATATTTCGTTTCTTCCTATTCTTTTACATCTAAATATATTTCTTATTAGTATTATCTACAAAGTTTCAGAAGTAATTAGTTTTTAAGACAATTAATTTTAGTAATAAAACAATCAATCGCACAGTACGACATTTAAATTCTCGGAGTCATTATTACGATAAAACTATAAGCGCTTTTTATTGAGGATTGTTGGGACTATCATTAGAGAAAACATTCGCTTATATAATAAAAATTTTGAACTAGTTTATATGACTGCAATTTTCTACTAGTTTGGTTGATATGTTCGAGTTCGACAATTGTTTGATGGAACTGATTGTTCTATCTCTAGATAAACTATGTAGTAAATTGTCTAATGAATAAATGTCTATGTCTACACATCCATTATATGTCTGTGTGTAGAGATAAACATTAATTCATTAGATAATATATCACATAATTTATTTGATGGTGAAACAATCAACCTTAAGTGAAATTAGTTTTTTCAGTGATGCTATAAAAGAAATAAAGCCCACATATCAACGCGCGCGAGCATATATGCGTACATACACAGAATCTGCAATTTTGTAAATATGATTTTATATGTGTTTTTGTGCTTGTCTGTGTGTTTGTATGTGCATTTTATGTAAGAGAGCAAGTGTACACAAGTGTGATGAAAATAAGACCGTATTACTTGCTATCTTTAAACACATATTTCAAGATATTTTTTAACACATTTAACATTTTAAGAGTTACGTAGTAACATATTTATCTTTCCCATTTAATAACACAAGCACATAACTGCAGCAAACACACATATGGGGCATGAGTAAGTGACCCACCCATTTTGAAAAATGTTTCAAATTTTAATCAAACTTACCGAGATTGAAGGTTTTAAGGGTATAATTCTCTGTGTAAAATCTCAGGTTCTTAATCCGCCTGGTTGAGCAGCTACAAGAACAACAATTTTTTGTCATTGTCCATTTATCTTTATCTATTTTTTTCGGGTGGAAAGCGGAATTAATGAAATATTGTTAGTCCTGTTTCCTATAGAAAAAAAATCTGCTCTTTCACGTAGTAATATCAGATTTTAAGTAACTCTTCATTCCCGTTCAAGCTTTCGAAATCTCTAAAACCGCGCCCTAACCAAGGGCCAGTATCAATTTTTATTCTGAATAACTCAAAATGAAGTACTACATGTCTACTTTAATTGTGCAAAGTCGCATTATGGGACGCCCAGCCGTTTTCGAGATATAACTTAAAGAAGAAAACAATGTATGTATAGCGATATGTGTATTTAATTCGCGGCACCGCGCCGGTGAGTTTCAAGAATTCCAAGCATGGTATATCAACAAACAATTTCGCATCAGAAAGAAGAACATTTAAGGCAATATCAGAAGAATTTAACGACTTATTTCGTTAAAATATTGTACAAAAAATAAAAATAAAGAATGAGGAAACAAATGGTCTTTTTGAAACTAGTGTTTATTTTATTACTTTTTTTATTGCTAAAGTAACATACTATATATTTTTTGTATTATTTATTTATTTTTTGGAAACAAGAAACTGTCACCTGAATTCTGCATTAGAAAATTTTTTAATAAGAAGTTGCTTTTTGCCTGGTATGGGACAAAAACAATGATATTTTTGTATCAGTGGTACTGCTTTAGCTTTTGAGAATCTCTCTGAAAAAGTATTCTTTACAGCTTTATGTTCATTTTTTGAAAAGAAGAAAACACTAGTCTCTTTAAGATTTTCTTTAACCCATTTATACAAGGCCTGAGGTGTCAATATTGGATCTGCATTAGTGATTTGTAGATTAGCTCGTCTTGCACCTCTTTTCAAAATAGCTCCTATTCCGTCACATCACTTTTTCCATACGAAGTTGCATGAAAATGCCATTCTGCTTTGAGTCCGAAATCTTTTTCATGACACATTAAATTTTTAAATTGATAGCGATTTTTATAATCCTGAGTAGCTCCATCAGTGACATAAATTATTTTATTTGGCGAACAAATAGTTTTAATGTTATATTTTAGTCATTAGCTGCACTATTTCATCATATTGTTATATCAATTCTTTTTTTTCTGCACAGGAATGTTACGGATTTTTGGATCCAGATAAAGTGAAACGCGTGGAAAAACTATTCATCGATCTGGATTTACTAAACACACTCGTTATACGAATAAGATGCATATAATTTACTAAAAGACGTATACATCAGATATCATATAAGTCTGTCCACAGTCGTTTCTTGAATTTATTAGAGAAAATTTATCAGAGAAAATTATAAAATGCATATTTACATGGCATTTTGTGAAACATGGGAATACAGGGAAGACCAGGACTATTTGGAACACTGGATTATTCGGAACAGTGGAAATATCTTTGTATGGATACATGTTAA
>QKQZ01016623.1:0-21626 GCA_003595255.1 Solenopsis fugax | reverse complement strand
TGGGGCTTAGTTTTTGAGATATTTTGCTGTCCAAGTTAAAATGGGACACCCTGTATATATGCCTTATGTTCAAAGACAACACAAGATTTCGACAATTTGCGCTTTTAAGCTTTTATAGATGTAAAAATAAGAATTAATATAAAATAAAGTTAACTTCAAAATCAGAAAATTTTGAGATTTTTGTTAATAAATTACATAAATATTATAAAATATAAATGTATAAATATATATATATACATTTATATATTTATATTAAATCTCTAATTTACATTTTTGTTAAAAAAATTTTGAAAATAAAAAAATATAAATAAAACTGCATTATTCAAGTATATATAAATATAATTGTTTATATTATAATTGTTGAAACTTTTCAGATTAAAATATGTATCTTTTTACAAAATCTTTCAAATTTGCGCTTAAAAAATTATATAAATAATGATAAATCTAGAGAATAATGCAGAATATTTGCATACAACTCAGTAGAAATATTGTACAAGTAAATAATTCAATTTTTTTGTTAAATTCAAGATTTATTTTAAAAATCAAATCAAATACAATACAAATCGAAAAACGATCAGGTTATAGCAAGATCTTAGTGCTGAATGTTTTTTGTAATTTTTAAATGTATTTTCTAATTCTTTGTACAATACATTTTCTAATTCTATGCCGTTATCTTTCGATTTCAAACATATATCTTAAATTGAATCAGAAAAGTAAAATCACAGAATTAAATTGAATCAATCAATTTAACAATATGTATTATTAAATTGATTGATTCAATTTAATTCTGTGATATTAGTATTCAATTATTGATTCAATTTAAGAGTTGTGTTTAAAACTGCTCGTTTCTCGATTTGAATTGTGTTATACAAATCGCGGTCTTATTTCAATTACTAAAGTAATACAAATTTTTCAATTAAAATTTTCACCGTTGCTTTCTACAATTTTAATCATCTTTCGGATAGCTTATGAATTTCTTGGTGCTAAGTCTTTGGACATGATGATGTCAGCCATTTTCGGATCTCATTCACTGATTAAAAATGTGTATCGATGCAGCACAAAACGTTTTGCATCGATCGAAACAAATGGTAATCCGAAGAAGCTACATCTGGTGAATGCGCTAGGTGCTACAAGACGTTTCAACCAAAATTCATTATGATGCTTTTTGTTAGAAGCAACGTGTGGCCTGGCGTTGTCATGCAGCAATTTCACAGGACGTTCTCATTTGCTAGTATATGAGCGTTTTCGTTCCAATTCCTGACTCAAGCGGTTTAATTGACGTTGGTACAAGTCTGCAATAATTGTTTCATTCGGTTCCAACAGCTCATAATAAATCACGCCCTTGGTCAGGCCTTATCGAGAGTCTCCAAGGCACTGTTTGTCAGATTAAAATCACCTCTTTTAACTCAAAATGCGTATATCGTATAACACCTTCGTTGAGAAAAGAATAAGTCGACTCGCATGCTTTTGCAGCATTTTTTCCTTGTTGAAATTCGTAAAAAATACGAGTACGAACTCTTATCTATTGTCATTTTTTGACGATAAAAAATTAAATACTTTTCAAGATTATGTTGAGCCCTCCGCTACATTAAATACCATTTTTAATAGTTATATATTAACATTACATAACTTCAAAAAAGCGGAAATATTAAAACTAATTTTTAAAAATTTTAATAAATGTTTAACTGTTAAAAAAATTTGGATTATTTATTTGTATATCTAATACTTTTGTCCAATTAGATTGGCAATAAATATATAAATGATACACTGTGCGCGTCGATGTTAAAAACATTACTCTTTTTAAACTAAAATCGATTATTTAATATATTACTTTTTCCTTCTCAGGCGCTCATGACCCTATCGTTCAGTCAGTATGCAACATGTTAGTTAAGAAGATACACCAGTTAAGAAAATAAACAGTCATACTTCAATGTATCTACGCTGTGTATAAATAATTGATTATGTCTATGAAATGTAAATAAATAAATATCATAATTACAACATAATACTGTTAATTTTATCTTATCTATTTTATCCTACATATTTTATTACCAAAATAATGTATGAATATATTATTTTGGTAATACTCTTACGTTTAAATATTATAGCGTATATGCATTTTTTTGCTCAAATAATACTTAATATGCAATTATATTTATGTACATACATACATATTGTTTCATATTTATCGTTATCAAGTAATTATTGACAAGTTTGTGTACGTGGAGACGTTTCGCTCGCTTTCGCATCATATCTCCACTCATAATATTTCTAGTAAAGATCGGTAAATTCGGTGAAATTCGGGACTCTCCGCATTTTCCCTCTCTGATTAGCCAGGAAGCAGAGAGGCTCGCTGGAGCGCGATTTAGAACTCAATAAGCCTTTGTCTCGTATAGACATTTTGAGAATGATTGACACTGCTAACCTCGCACCTTGAGTCGTTTGACGGATAGAATAAAGGCACATTATAGAAACGAAACAGCAATCGAAACGTTGCACCTATCTCTTGGAAGCCGTTGTTACAACAAGGAAATTATTCGTCGCAATATGTACTCCGTTGGAACAGTCCCGAAGCAATACGCGTTAGCATTATAATCTTCACCAACATATATATGTGTGTGTGTGTGTGTGTGTGTGCGTGTGCGTGTGCGTGTGCGTGTGCGTGTGCGTGTGCGTGTGCGTGTGCGTGTGCGTGTGTGTGTGTGAATATAATATGTTATATATAATCGAAGCTCGGATAAGTGTATATGTGTGTATTTAGTATTGTCTGTGCGTGCATGAAATGCACAAAATACAACGCTACGCAAAGCTTGTTCGATTGTTGGCGCCAATTTGTCAGACAACGCAGATTCAGGTCGTTATTTAGTTTTTGCTTCGAATTTGTCGCCAAATAACAGAATAAAAGTGCCTAATATGAGAATTCCCTAATATGAAGTAGCTAGTTATTTCATCTACATCTATACGGCTAAAAATTCATAACTGCATAAATGACGTATGAAAAGACGCAGTTATGAATTTGTAGGCGTGTAGATGAAACAGCTATCTCTCTCTCATATTAGGAGCCATCTCATATTAAGCAACTTTTCCCTACTACGTAAAGCTTACTCTGTTTTTATTGTCAATTTGCTGACTGCTTATGTGTGCAAGCTTTGCCAGTAAAACACGAGCTTATTGCTGACAGACATTGGATCGAATGTCTGGCATCGAATTTATCACCCTTCTGTGAACGAGTTAAATGCCTACTTGACGACACAATTTTCTAACAATTTGTTTACTGATGTAATAATTAAGCTCTATAGTTCAATACTTATTTTAAAACTAAATAACTGTTCCACAATATTGAGACATGTTTCATGACAGTATATCACATGGTCGGTATAGATTATATTTTATGAAATTACCCCCTTACGGAAAAAAATTACAAGAATTGAGATTTTAACTATGGCCACCTCAATAAGAATATTCCACGTCAATGTTCACACTACACACTCATATTTGAATGTGTAGTGTGAACATTGACGTGGAATATTCTTATTGAGGCGACCATATTGGACACGAGTTAAAATCCCGATACGAAAAAATTACTGATATAGTATTGAAAAACTGTAGTTCTTCAATAGTACATACATATATCAGTAATTTTTTCGTATTCTTGTAGTTTTTTTCTGTAAGGGTATTATATGTGTACACACAAGTTGCAATGGCACTTTTTTCTAACATTTCGGGGTAAGATGTCAATATATACAAAACATGACTTTTTGAGCTTGACATCTTCATTAAAATGATTTTATGAATTAAAATTTTCAGTGTTTTATGTAATTCTAAACATATCTAATTTGTAAAATATTAACTCTTTCGGGTCTAATGGTATGTATGTGTATTAAAGTCTTTAAAAAATCATATCTATGATAAATATTAAGCTATTTAGTTCAACTACAGTTTGTTTCAAACAAAATTGTTTAAACTTAAACCGAAAAATATTGTGATATATAAATACAAACAAAAAATATAAAAAATTTACATAGTAAGATCGAAAAGTTGTCAGTTTGTCTAATCATAAAAGATTCGACGTGATGCGCAATATTATTTTTATATGACAATCATTCAAATATAGCTAATAGATAAATTTCTCTGATTATATTTACATGTACTATACATAATGTGTAAACACGTATAATTTTCAAGCTTTTTATTTCTATGATTAGAAAAATAACTATTTATGAAGAAATGCTATTGATTGATATAAATATGAGGAAAAATGCCCATAATGAACAAATTTTATTATATATTTTAATTTAATATTATATGATTAATTTAATATAATTTAATAATATTTTCTTTCTTAAATTCGTTATATTAGATCTGCCATTTTTAATTTTTATGTTTTGACTTTATTTTCGTATTCAGCGATCCCTCAAATCTTTAGAAATAACTAGACAATATAAATCCTATTTCACAAAAAAATTTTAATTTAAAAAATTAAATCTATAAAAGTATGAAATTATAATTGCTTTCCAAATTATCCATTTATGTTTTATCATTCATTTTTGTATTTTTATAATTTTAACTTGATTATCTACTGTAAATACACAAAGCATACAAGTTTCTATTACGTTATACTATTTAAGTGATTGTGACATCTTTCCTCATAAGCATTAGAAAAGATGCCAGTTTGCAGGACTTATCTAATTTTTTTCCAAAAATCTAAACTACCGAAACTTTAATTACTTTATTTGTATAAATAAATAAAGATATTATGTATATCTCTATGTTTTTTTTGTGGAATTTTGGATCTGATAAAAATGCCCTGTCAACCATTCCCATAATTGGCCTTCTTTTTTGTGACAACGGGTGTGCGGATAAAAAATTAAGGTATCCGCCTGAAAAAGTAGGCTTATGATACCAGTCAACCAGACAGTTACCTTAATTTTTTATCCGCACATCCGTTGTCACAAAAAAGAGGGACAATTATGGGAATGGTTGACAGGACATTTTTACTATCAGATCCAAAATTCCACAAAAAGAACATAGAGCTTATCATCAATATTCTTTTAAATAATGACTATCCTGTTAAATTTATTTTTAAGACTATTAATACGCGCCTGAAATCGTTAATTTACAAATACACACTTAAACCAACAGACACTGACACGAATAATGTCACTGTTAAGGAAAAAACTCCGTGGGGTTTGTTTTACCTTACATTCCCAACATTTCGCTGGTCTTCGTCGGCTTCTTGGGGTGAGACACTTGATGACTTTTTTCAATTTGGTTAATTAACTTATGTATAACATCGCATGCATTTATAGGGAGATCAAACCATCTCCTTTGACAATATACACTGTGGGAAATTTGCACTTCGGGTTCGGCAAACTGATAATGACTTATCCGCACATCGGATCAACAATGGCCAAATTATTTTTAATCGAACTTGTTACTCGAACTTGTTACGCGCTGATAATGACTCCAAAGTTAAATCAAAACATTTCGAATCGAACATTTTATCGAATAAAAAATGTTTTGTCTATGATTGATGTATCTGTTTTGCGTATTACAAACTGCGCTGTACTCTCATTAGCCTTTATTTACTTATTTCTAATTTTGTTTTCGAGAGTCTTCTACTTAAATATAATTGTTTTAAGATTATATTAAATTTTCGTAATTTAAGTCTGTAATATGATATTCCAGAAAAAGTTTAGCATCTTCCCCGAACTAACCTTGAAATTATTATTTATGTTCTTACAATTTTATATTGCCTTTGTAAATATTAAATTTAAATTAGAATGTTATATTAACAATAAAATATCATAGCACAATATGGTGATTGTTTTTCTCAGAGCATTTTTATAAAATTACTTTTCATACATTAATCATAAGCAGACAACATTATTTTTATTTCTAATCCGTCATTAATAATACGTAAAATATTTCAAGTTAAATATTTATGAACAGTATTCAATCTATGTGTAATATATAATGTTGAAACAATTTTATCTTTTATATTTATTTATATAAGATATCGTTTATTCATATTTACAATGCAGTTGACAGTGAGTTTCTTCTATCACAAATTGCAACATGCTGTACACGTATAACCATTGAAGTTATCACGATTATTCCATAAAAATTTTACAACGTGAAAACAAATTTATGATATGTATTGTACAAATGTTTCAATCGTGCATTCAGAGTATCAATTTTATAAAAACTGCATTATTTATTCTTCCATCTTAGATATAATCCATATAAATTTCAAATATATGTGTGTGTATGTGTGTGTCTGCGCACGCCGTCAACATATACATATAAATACACATACAAATAAAAATTTATCGAAGGTACTATATAAAATAAAAATGATTTTATGCATCGTTCGATGCAACGTGTGTTGATAATGAAATGAATGTTTTAGAAGCGATAATTGTCATACTTTTACGCTAGATATTTTACCCTTTAAAAATTAAACTTTTTAAAAAAACTAAGTAATAAAAATATATTTTATTATTTAGTTTATCTATTCATTTTATATATATAATTAACTCCCTTTCTAGAGAACCGTATCTAAATTCTGCTATTACCGTATACTGTCCCAGTTTTGGGATCCAATTTCTCAGATGCTCTTTTTAGATTATGTTGCAAAAACATTATATATAATTATTACAAAATCCGAAACAGTATTATAGAAATTGCTATACTATTTAATAAAAGACTTTTTCTACTTTGTATTCATGTTTATATTTATTTTTGTATTTTTATTTTAGTTTCGTTTTAGCTTTTATTTAAGAAATATTACCCGAAATTCTCGAAAACAAAGTAGTATGTCAGTATTGATGACTTTCCCCTACTAATCTTGTTTTTACTAACCTTTGTATTTTCTATTACAGCATGTGTACTCAATTTACAAATTCCAAAACAAAATTCACAAAACATTAACATTTTTTTACATGACACTTATACATGCCACTATAAAACTATCGTCAGCTGTCAAATAGCTCTCAAATTCGCCGCAAAACAATCGTTGATCACCAATCCGATGCAAACGGCAATGTGTCAAAAATATGAAATGAATAATAATCGTATCTTAAATGTAAATTTTCAGATTCCTCGATATCTTCGTTCAAAGGTGACATAGAGGAAAGATAAAACTTTTATTGTATAATTCAAACCTAAGCTATAATAGTGATTCAGTCTCACTTATTCGTTTGACAATAATATACACGTTTTTAACTTGTGCTGACGTGCTGACGTTCTCTGTAATTTTTTAATACCTTGACGAAATGTAATTATTTTACATATTTTTGACAATAGAAACATTACTGAATTTTTGAATTCTTTGGCAAAAACTCACTGGACGTGTTTCCTTGATTTATTTATGTTAATACTGCAACCGACTCACTTGAAAAGGATATAAATCTGAGTCGATATGTCGTGGATTTATTTCATCAATAAACATATTTTACCAGAAAGTTGACTTAATTTTGAATTATTTATTATTTAACAATTTTTTAAAATTATTTAAATTGTTGATATGTGAAATATATGTACATGAAAATAATCTGATTTTTCGTTTGGATGTTATAGATGATAGTTTAGACATATAATACTGAAGTAATAAATTATATTTCAAAACTTAGAAGAATATGCAAATGCATTATCAAATTGTGAAAGTAAAGTGAGTACTGAATATTAAAATTAAATATTAAATATTGAATATTAACAAATAAAATTCAAGAAATTAACGAAACAAAATTTCTGATTCAAGTTTTATTAATCAAAATTGCCATTAATTACATCATACATTTCAAAAGAAAATTTTAAATATTTTAAAAAATCTAAGCAAATTTATTTAATTTCATTAAAACTCAATATAAAAACTATTTCATTACAATGTAAAGTAGTGATTTTTTAATACTAAATATTACATTTCAAATAAACTGGGACTGCCGAACGATAACATTAAATACAATGTATTTAAATGATTGATAAACGTTTTTCGAGTATACGTATGTCCTTCCCTTTAAACATCGAGTTCGTGTGTTTATATTCTAATTCTTAACAATCTTTTTTTAAGTATCGGCCACGAGAGACCTCTTGCAAATTTCAAAACTCATTTAAAAATCATTTTAAAAAATCATTTAAAAAATCGTTTTTAAAAAATGTCAAAATAAATTGAAATCCAAGGGCTCTAAACTTTTGTGGCCCCACTGTGCGCCGTGTCACGTCGATCATTCTAGCACGGATCTTCAACGGAATTATCCACCAGGATGTACCGCCGCCGGGCCACACCAATCGCCACAGGACAAATCACCCGCGAGGCTCCTGCCGGCTCAATTACAGCTGCACCAGTAAACGCCGATGACTGCCAATGGTCAGCCCATGCCTCTCGGACCTGTGAATCTCTCGAGCCAACAGTCAAGTTGACTGACAATGAGTCAACTCAGTACGGGTTCAGGCACATCCGTTCGCACTCTGATCGTTGCCTCCTGTCGAGCTTAGGCATCCTATCACACTTTTATCGCTATTTTCTTTTCTAGTTTCCCTGAATATCTTTTCTTACCTGCGGTGGTCTGTACTTCAAAATTCCTAGTAAAAGGCCAGTTCTGCCTCAGGATTATCCCCTGCGATTCCACCAAATCCCCGAAACAGTTGTTTTCCAATTGTTTTCTGTTTGAATCTTTCTCTACTTTCTCCATCGCCGCCGTCCTATCGATTCTCTTATATCTGTTACTATCTACTGTTACTATCCAATCCGTTAAAAACTCTTTAAAAAAGTTAAAAAGTAATTTAATTTAAAATATTTTATATTGTAATTTAAATTAATGTTATTTATAATTTCACTTGTCAAAAGTCATATACAATTGAAATTATATTAAGCAATTTGTAATTTGTATTCCAGAGAATTTCTTAATTAGTTAAATGAGTAGTGTTGTACATTACCAAAGCGTGGCTGAATATGTATTTATATAAAAATTATATAAAAACAGAGAAACATTTAAATAAATGTATGTATGTCAGTATGTACACATACTATATATACATATAAATACACGTATATACATACGCGTGCGCGCATAGAACAATCAGACTCCCTAATTAATTCAATTTTACTTGTATTTTTTTAAGAATTTTTATATAACTTTTATATATAATACTTGATACAACAATATATAATTTTTAAAAAATCTATTTAATTATCCAATAACAATCTTTAATTATAGATCATAATTAGTGTAACAGAAGAAAATTTAATTTATATAATTAAATTAGAAAATTAATTCTATTTCTTTTTGTAGATAATAAATTTTTATTCTCTACAAAAAGAAATAGAATTAATTTTACTTAGATTAAATAAGTAAAATAATAGATATAACTGTGCTTTTCAATTGATGTGAAAAATTAAAAAATATAGATTCCAACAAGTAAAATTATATATACTTAAGTAATGTGTCAAAGTTAAATTGCAGCTTAATTTTTTTAATTTTACTGTTTGTTTATTGCTTTAAGTGACAAGATTATTATTTGTAGGTTGATGAAAATAGCGCGTTAATAAAGAAAAATTTGATGAATGCGACCTTAAGATTCCTGATCCTATTAACCTTCTTGGAATTATTCATTGCATTCTTGCAATTTCTGTGGATAATTGCAAGATTATTTCTAAATGCATGAAAGAAGATAATCAATATCTATTTTTAAAATAAAGTTTATCTTTAAATAAATTATAAGTATATTAGGATTACAAAATTTTAAATCAAAATCTTATAATATTCTGTTTTTTTTTCATTTATTTATTATAGAGAATCAAGAGATTCAGGATCCAAAAACGAAAAAAGCTTAGCAATAATAAGATATTATATATAATATAAGAAAAGGTTTGCTAGAGAAACCGGACTAATTATAAAAGAAAAGATATAAAAAGAAATGCGACTAATTCAATTTAGTATAATTTAACTTTTATTTTACATTAATTGTATATAAAGTTATCTATTTCTTTGTAATTCTATCTTTATGTCTTTGTTAATTATTAATATAATCATAACTACTTTATTCAGAGCATTTTAATATCTTCTTATAATATCTTATTCTTATTTGTGTTATGTTGCGCGTACAATGTAATATAGCCTAGAGACTTTCACAAGTTAGAATTTGGACAACTTTCAACTTTTTACTTGCCAGACAAATACAACGAACGCTTGCTCTACGTTATAGAATATGCAGTTTAAAATTAGTCGATATATCGGTTAACAATAAATTTTTCTGCAATTGTTATATATATTCTTACACAGAGAAATATTGCCGCGATATTTGTCTTGTGTCCAAACTTTTACTTATAGGTCCATAACATAATTTAATCATCAAATGTCGATGTATAGCTAGACCAATTTCCTTCCGAGATATTTCCGCGCAAGCTGTCGTCCTTTGCAAGTTCGTATCCTTTTAAGGATAAGGGTTAGACGGGGAAAAGCGAGGAGTAATGAAAGTGACAAGGCAGACGGGTCACGAAGTAAGTAATAATCTTTTAGATTAAGGCCAGAGGAACTGCTAGATAATCTTGGAAAGTTCAATTTCCAGCCGCTAAAGGAGCCATCTCTACTTCTCCCTTCCTCCACCAATTCGAAAGGACTTACAAAGAGACGGAACTCGAGAAATAGAACTCTACGGAGAAAGAACATCAAAGGATAATTACGTTAAACAGCTGCTGCGCGCGCAAATCACAGACGCTTCTTCATATAACACTTCCTATAAATCGTGTTACTTAATGATAAATATAATTAAGTGGGGTATATGTAATAGCTAAACTAAGCATTCGCCATATTTAGAAGAACTTCTAATTGAAGATCAGTAAAAAGTTGAAAGTTCTTCAAATTCTAACTTAAAGGTCTCTAGATTATATTGCGTTGTATGTATAATACATATGTACAACACAACATATATTAAAACAAAGAAAATATGAAAATACTCTGAGAAAAAAATAGTTACCATTAAGCACGATATTTTATTGTGCAGATATATTAATTCCAATTTAATATTAATAAATTAACAAAGTTTCTCACTCGTATAATAATAACTAATTTAAATAATCAAGGGCCATAAACGAGCAATGTCAAATGTTTTACAAAAATATATCATTTATTTTAATGGGGCGGAACGTTTCGGTCTTACTTGTATCAATGATTGTATAAATATTGACGGCTAATGAAAGTCAAGTAAGATCGAAACGTTCCGTCCCACTGAAATAAATGATATATTTTTATAAAACAACATCTGACATTGCTCGTTCATGGCCCTTGATTATTTAAATTAGTTGATATTAATAATTACAAAGATAGAATTATAAGGAAATAGATAATTAATTCTTATATAGCTTGATAATTGCTTCGATTACATAATCGGAACCCATTACTGGATCAATAATTATATTTTTTTTTTATATGTTGATCGAATTTATTTTTCTCAATCATTCGAAATTACACAAAATCGATTGTACTATATAATATTGTCAAAAGTATAAATCTAATTATAACTAAATTTCCTTGTATGAATAATTTATGATCGCGATGAGATTCGCGATATTCATGGATTTCCCGGCAATACGAATCGAGATACATTACATTCGTCATGAGAGTAATAATTACGCGCGATTAATAGCGATGATAAAAGCTATATGTACCAAAGCCGGTGATGTAAAGCTTATCATCGATAAGCCTGTATAATTTGTACATTTATACGGTATACTTTTTCTCAGGCTTGCGCGCTTGCGATTGCGATATGAAAATATATTACGACTATTACCACTGTTATTATCAACGATATTTTCAATAAAACTCTGGATTCATGTAAATTGAATACTTTTTTCTTATTTTTATTTTATTTTACGGCATCAAGACTTCTGGTTGCTGACATTATACCTTATTTATTTTTATATATTTCAGTATGACAGATCTTTTATCGATTTTATTTAATTTGCAACAATTAAATTGGAAAGTTTGAAATAAATTAGAAATAAATTAGATACTTTTTAATTAATAATAAATATTAAAATTTATAAATATAAATTAGATACTTTTTAATTAATAATATATATTACAAATAGATTAAAATAATTAGAATCTTACTAAGAAATTAATAAACAGAAGAAATCATTAAAAAAGTTTTCTATTTTATGATATAATTAGATAATACAACTTGTCTCGTGATGTTCTTTCACGTAGTTCTCGCGCGTAGTACATTTGTTGGAAAATATGGTTCGAGTTCCACGATGTTTAAGAAACGGAACTTTAAAACGAGGCCGCTATTCTGTGATTGCAATCACGGTTCTTTCACAGATACATTGTGTCGACGTCAACGAAAGCTCCGCTTTGTCTCGATTCTACCGACGGAAGAGACGAGAATCAAGAATGGATCTCGCTTCGAATGGATGTTGCCTGAAAACGCATGATAATATCGATGTTATTGTAAAGACGAATGCATCATAGAGAAAGACACCGTAAAACATATTTTCCGATTACAGATTGCGAAAATTATTAAACGTTATCGCAATTTGCGTATGAGTTAAAAGACAATACCGCAAAGAGCTAATAATACATTGCAGGCTATTTTTAAAGCACTGTAGAATCAATTTAAATTTCATTTTATTCATTTAATGAAATCGTGAGGCGTCGCAGCTATTTGCTTTTCATTTTACCGTTTAAAATGACGAAGTAATTAAAACGATTAAAATGACGGCAATTGTGTGAATTGCGTTGGGCGAAATAATCGCGAGAGCAAGCGAATTAATGTTGCATGTAAGGGAAACGTTTATTTACAACATCGTCTGGACCCGACGAATCCTCATTTTCATTCGAAACACCAGGGTGTGATTCACGGCCGGGGGATAGATGGTCATGTCTGCACCTGAAATTCGCCTGGACCTGGCTACACTGTACATATAGGTACGGTCCACAACGGTGTTAGATTAATGGCGGTGTGTCAAGCACGGAATTGCGTAACAAGTTCATCCCAAGGAGAAACGGATTCGGGATTGGCCACGCCGGCGATTTAAAACCCTTCGCTGTAATTCGCGCGGTAGCCTTAATCCGCGAGTTAACTTAATCTTCGATAAAGAAAAACGGTCGAGATAAAACTCGCCCACGTGAAGAAAATCGCATTCGGAACGGATCTCGAGGGACGGAAAAACACTTTTTATTCGAACAATTGCGTTATTGTTACATCATTACTATCAAGTTAATACTAGTCATTTTTCTCAATCATATAAATCATATTGTCCTTATTATTAAGCTCATTCATTTATTTCTTTAAATAAATATTAATCGACTCGTTTACGTTTAAATATGAATTTCTGGTTATTTCGATAGCTTTTGGCCACACGAGGAATCGAGCATAATAATAAATCGCGAAACTTAAACCAATTAGAATCGCAGCCATTTTCACAGAATTCTCTGCGGTATTCTATTTCTGAGTGAATTTCGTATAAATGCCGCCGTATAAATTTTCGCGGAATTTAAAATAGAGGCTAGAGCAATCGAAAACGAAAAAATCGGGAAAATTCAATTATGCCCCTTTGCATCGTTTTCCCTTCATCTTTCTGTCTTCTGTGCACGCTTTCCACAAGGATGCCTCCTACAATTGTGACACCTACAACGACACCTAAGAAGATAATGAAAAATATAAACCTATCATTTTTCCATAACACACATTCCGTTTTGACGCAAATCCCGTGCGACGGAGAATGATTTATCGACGGCAATTAAATTCAGCCGGAACTTGCTTTTTTTTCATCCTGGCGGTGTCGAAAAAAACTTCCGGCGCGGCAGCAGAAATTGATCGCGCGAATCCGTCGACACTCAGCTCGAAATATAGCAGAAATTCCGGAATTTCCTGGTTTTCAGAAATTTCGAAACTTTTTCCTATCAGGAGAGCCGAAAAATTTAGGACACACGGATATTGAGACTTTATATAGACAGATTTTTGCGTAGCTCACATTTTATTTATTGAAATTACACGCGACTTATGTGTATATGTATATGTACACACACCTACACATACACGCACACGCGCATATATTATAAAAGATATTTAACAATTATAATTTTGATTGCAAAAGCAAATTATATTATTATATTCAAAATAAAAAATATTTTAATCACAATTTTGCCTCAAGTTGATCCTTCATGACTGAAGATTATGATCATTTAATGCACGTCCGATCGATACATTAATTGTTAATTGTGATTTTATTTTTATTGTAGAGGAGAAGAGAGTATTATGGCTACTGTGGACATTATGGCCACCCCCATTTTCTCCGTTATTAGGTGATGTATTCTAACAATTGCTTATGGAGTTATTCGTTTAGTAGCCCGACGTTTTTTAATGTTGCTAATATGCCAATACATAATAACTAACAATTGTTATAAGGCATTTTTACTTTTGAGCACTTTTAAACTTTTTCAAGGTACACTTTTAACCTTTAATTACACGTACTTCCTTATTATTCTTAAACTTGAGTGTATTATCACGCGAATGAACATACTCGAGTGTTTTTTTGTTATTTAACTTTTTATTCGGCTGTATACATTTCGAGTTATACAAAGTTAAAACAATAACATGGAATTTTGTTAATATGGTTTTTTAAGCGAAATTTTTATATCGAAATATTTCTTCGATAAATCGATTGTCATTTTAGACGGCGGTATTTAGAAACGTTAGAAACATCATTTTATGCTTGTTGTTTAATGTTAAACAGAGATAAAATGATATTTCTAATGAAATTTCTAATAGTATTTCTAAAGTTTCTAAACGCAGGAAAATTCTAAACAATGGAAAATTAAAAATATATAATTTTGTAACAAGATACTGTGTTTCTTTTAAACTAAACTAATTTTTTACAATTATTTTTATGGATAGCCATATTACAACCACTTTTTTTTCTTCCACCGATTATGCAGTGCATTAGATCTTTATAAATCATCCTAAATAATAAATTGTCCTAAATAATAAATATTTTATTACTTTGAGTTTAGAATCTGTCAAACAACACTTTGACAAATGTAATCGTTCAAGTTTCAATAAAATGAAAATGGGTGCCATATTACCCTCTTCTCCTCTATTATTAAAAAATGTTTTGATAGCCAATATTATCACATCTGTACTACAAATTAATAACAATGTAATCAAGCATTTATTTAACAAGATTTTGATATTTACATAAAAACCATAAAAGAGAACAATTTTAAATTCTTTATATTATAATTATGGGTCAATTAAAACGTGCTGGCAATTCATTGAAACTTTTCCTTTATACTTGTACGGACATTGTACAGACATTACTAACTCGAGATTTCACTGCCGCAATTTGCATAACTCTTGTCAAAGTTGTTCGGAACCTATATTGTTTACCACTAACTGCACGCGGTGACCTACAGCTTCAAGTTTCGAGACAGAGCTTGTACCGAAATTGCGTTGGAAGTTCAGTGGGCTACACTGTGTTTACGCATCTCCCTTTATATCATGAATAGCAAGTTTGAGACATACGTACCCAATAATTTTGCAAGGATAAAAATGTCGTTTTCTATCATTTTATGATAAAATATATTGTAAAAAATTGCTTAAAACAATAATAAAAATTAAATAAAACGAAAGTAATCCATGCTTGATTCAATTCAAATTATATTTTTGTACGTAACACATTTATCTGAAAATAGACAGAAATATCGATTAAAAAAATATATATTTATGTATGTATGTACATATTTATTTAAAGGTAAATAAAGAATTTTACAAAAGAAGTTGATAATTACAAGTTGCAGAACATATTAAACAAATTCTGAACTGTTGCTCAAATAATATCATAATTATATGGACACATATAATTAACATGTACTTATCTGCGCTCAGTTTAATTAACCGACTTGGATGTATCACGCGAAGTTCTAATTGCACCTGCGGGTACCTATCGATTACTCGAGTACAAACTCTCTCCCTCGATATAACGAAAAATAAAAGTGCGCGAATGACCGGAAATACTTCTTGCAGGAGCGCATTATCCGCGCTCTCGCTTGTTAATTAAAACTTAACAGGATGCTGTAGCACGTACATCTCGCCGTATTATGCAGCTCTACGTAATGGTGCACTTAGTCCGAAATAGATTCGCTTGACGATAGCAGATGTTAAGTGCAAGATTAACGCGCCACTTATTAGCAAGTGACATATTTATCGAAAATTCTTATAAAGTACTTAAGTCAAATAAGTCTCACTTAATTCAATTTTTTAAAAACTTTATTTGTGGAGGTATAGAAATAAACTAAGCAAATCTAAAAAATTTATTTAAAAAAAATATATCTTACAAAAATAAAATATATCTTACATATAAAATATTTCTAAATAAACAAAACATTTTTTTTATTACATGCTTATGAATATAATAAAACCCAAATAAAAAAATTAATTAAAAGTAAATTAAAAATAACAAAGAAACTAAACATCTGAATCAGTTTCAAAATAATTATTAATCACAAAAACAAAATTCTCCTTACGGTTTATTCTATTTTTACACATCAAAAATATCTTTAATTTGATTATTAATCTTTCAATTTTAGACATTTTAATGCAATTTTAACTTCTCAAAAGTTAGCAATATTAAAAATCGTTATCGTTATATTATATGATATAAGCCTCACTCATAATATTGTAAATAAATAACAATAGCTATGTAAGTGGGTCTTACTTAATGAGTTGATTTAAAAAAATATATATTTATTCTAAAAAATCAATATAAATATTTATTATTTTCTAAAAAATTATAAAATTGAATATATTATAATATGTTACAATAAATCATAAAATAAAGTTATTTGTACAAATTATAATAATAAACTTTTAAGTAATGACAAATTTAGTTTCCGCCGCTCACAAGTATCGCTTCAGCTGCAAAAGTAGTGAGCAGCTGATTGTTTTTTGAAGGTTAGACATCTATCAAAAAATTCAGTGCACAAAGATTAATTGTTGTGAAAGCAGAGATATATTTTTTAATCGATTTAAAATGAATCGTGATAAGTGATTTTCTTCGCACATGTACTTCTTCACTACTTTAATCTAAAAAAAAACTGCAATTAAAACGCATCAATTAATTTTTTGAAATTTATGGTGAACAAGCTCTATTAGAAAGAACACGTTATAAAGTATTTATTTAAATAATTCAGAAATGGTTTCAGTGTGGAAGACAAAGAACATTCAGAATATCCGAAAAAATTTGAGGACACCGAATTGCAAACATTATTGGATGAAAATCCAACTCAAACACTCGAAGAATTGTCAAAAGTGTTAAATGCTACTCCTATAGCTGTTTTCTAAATGCGAAAAAAACCATCAGTAGCCAGTAATCGACGCAAAGTGATTCTTTTGCAAGAGAACGAGCGACCACGTGTTGCAAGAATCGTGAAAGAAATAGTGTTGGAGTTCGAATAGGAAAGTTCTCCACTCAACCTATTCTCCAGACTTGGCCCCATCAGATTACCACTTCTTCCGATCGATACAATACGCGCTCTCCGATAAACACTTCTCCAATTACGAACAAGTCCGAAAATGGATGAATGGCTTGCTTCGAAAAACAGCTCGTTCTATTTATCATTGCGAAATCTAATTTTTGCCAAAAAAAATGGTAAAAAACAATGGAAATTATTTTAATTAATGTATTAATTCATATTGTTATTGAAATTAATTCGTTTCTCAAGGAAAAGAAGGCAAAAACTAAGTTTAACATCCAAATTTTTATAAAAACGACTCATACAGTAACAAATTTTTACTGCTAAACAGACGCACTGCTGCTGATTCTAATTCCCCAGCCACTCTTTACCTACTTCGACATATCTTTTAAGCTTATAATCTAGGCGTAATGCACGTTTTAATTGGTAAATTCAAAAATTTTCACTTTATCAACATATTATACATTTAAATTTCTTTCTCTAAACTATGTCTCTAATAAGAGAGTTTATATAGTAGTAAAAATATTTTTTATCTTTTTAATCGTTATTAAGTTTAATTAATTCATAACAACTGAAATATATGTATAATACATTTTTTGTTGTTGTAAGGGATTTTCAGATATTTTAACGGAAATAAAATGTCAACCAAGTATCGAAGAAAAACTTATTCGCGTAATGGATTTTGATAGAAAAGAAGATCTCGTTTTACTTATGTCAAAGTGCTTTCATGCACACCTGCATGTCAATTTATCTGACTTTAATTCAAACATTCTATAATTTTTTGCAACGTTAGTCGACATGACCTGATAAATTAAGAGAAAAAAAAATTAGAGTTGTGGAGTACAAAAGGTAGACTTTTCTCGAAAAGCTTCTCGAATGAAAATTAGTATAGTAATTGCTTCTCGTAAAAATTTAATCTCGGATTGAAGATGTACGGATTTTACATCCCTCATATCTGCCAATCTCGCTTTCTCATCAAATCAAAAATTATATCAAAAATAAAAGAAAATAACTATATGGACACAGTATTTTTTGTTGTCTTTTAATAGATAATCTCTTATTGTACTTAACAATGGATTTTATTAATTTTAATGGATTTTGTTATTTTATTACTTTGCTACACTATTATTTACTGTTTTATATTTTATTGTTCTATTATTTTATTATTTTTTACCATTTTTATTTTTCTTAATTATTTTTAATTTGTTTTAATAAACTGGCGATTTAATTACACAATTATATTCGTTATTAAATTTAACAATCCTTAGCTTAATTATTCATCAAATTACATATATGATCAGAATAGATTTCTTGGAAAATTAAAAATTACTTTTCTCCAACCAAGTTATATTATTTGTTTAAACAAATAGATGAAATAACGTTCAAATAAAATTTTATTTAAACGTTATTTTACCTTTGCAATGTACACGAACGAGTTTTCATTTACAATTTAATTCACAATAATTTTTTCATCCTTTAAATTCTAAAATTAGAAAAAAACATCACTTTATTTTCCTCGCTTCGTTATTTCTTTCTATGAATTTCGGAGTTTTTCGCCAGCAATTTAACTTTTCTGAGAGTCTCGGTCTCAAGTCAAGAGATCTCCTATACGTGATGGCTGCCGGTCGTCAGACTTTTGAAAGCTTTAATACACTCTTTTCTGCTTGTCATTTGTGAACATCCGTTACCACTGACAATAAAAGAGGGAACGATAAAGAAAAGAAAAACCATTTTTGGCAATCGACCAGAAAAGAGCGTCATCCAGATCAATTGCGAAATTGTTACACCTGTCGGAAGATGAAAGTAAAAGATCCTTGCCAATATCCATCTTCGTAATAAATAAATAAAAATATATAATATAAACTAAGAAATAAATTTATTTAAAAATCCGATACGTGCAACTAAACATTGGGTTGATTCAACAATTATTTAGTTGCACAAAAAGGATAGTTTACTCATGTCAACCATTTTTTAATCAAGAATTAACTAAACCAACTCAATATTTAGTTTAACGTATCGGACTAAATATTTTAGTTTTTCAACTTTGTTTCTCACTGTGTGTGTGTGTGTGTGTGTGTGTATACACACACAGAGAGAAAAAATTGAAGTAGTGGTAACTCTAAGGGGACAACCATACAAATTTTGTTAATATAATTATAATATATAGTTAAGTGAACTATATTATAGTTATTGCAACTAAATTAATGGTTAAGAGAACTAATAAAAAATAGTTGCAGTATACTATATAATATAGTAATTACAACTATTTTTTATTAGTTTTCTTAACCATAAACTTAGTTGCAATAACTATAATATAGTTCACTTAACTATATATTATAATTATATTAACAAAATTTGTATGTTTGTCCCCTTATAGTTGTCTCCACTACAATTTTTTCTCTCACAATCAGTGTATATATAATAAAAAAAAGAAATAACAAGTTTAATGTATAAACGTAATAAAATGTGAGAGTTAAAATTTCCTATACATATATATCTTAATCATATAATTTATGATTTTAGCGGTCTCTTTTATTTCTCTCACGATTGAGGAATAAATCATGTGCTACACAAACGTGCGATCATGAAAGCGGAAGGTGAACGATGTTTCGCGATGTGACAAAAATTACCGATTTTAAGCCGTCGTCACGACCGTTACGATCTTTCGTGGAAATCATTTTACGACAGGAATTGCATGTTGCCGCTCGCATAACATACTGCTGCTGTTACTTGCTTTATCAAGATGCAGGCACGTAGAAAATGGCATTTTAGCTATCGTCGATAACGCGATAACGCGTGCGCCTTTAGCGAAAATGGTTTCGCCGTCGAGCGAGTATCTAGGCCTTTTGTATATAGTATGTAGCATTCTGCACGTGCACGTGTGAAAATATTTCCAAAAAGAGATATGAACAAAACAGTTATTATATCGATTTGTCCACCCAAACTTATTATGATACTAATGTAACGATATTTCCATAATCTGTTTATCACATTTATTATAAATTTTATTTAATTGTTATGTCAATTTTTTTATATTTATCCTTATTAAAATTATTCATTCCAATTTGTTAAGCGACAATTCATAATAAAAAGTAACGAAAAGATCAAAATATATTAAATTGTTCCACCTTAAATAGGTACCATATTTCTTTTCTCGTATGAGTTTTGTACGGGCCACCTTACACTCTTAGCTTGTCAGAGTGTGCATTAGTTTCTTTCAGAAGATGCTGAAGTAACAAGGTGAACACTCATTGAAATTCCGGCCGGGTCGTCACCTTTGGTTCACAGCTTTATGTTACTTTCGGGTCGGGAAATTTATCGAGGATCGAGAGGGAAAGAATGGATTGCCACTGAATAATAGATGCTGGTCGCGATGCCATTATTTAACGTCGGTTCGTTAAGAAAGAGATGGTCGAAACGCGGTTTCTTCGAACTTCCTAAATCCCTAAATCTAGATGCTAGAGCCAGTCACGATCACCCAATTTAGGAAGACAGAAAGTACGTTTTACACAATTGTGTGCGAACATAGTACCTACGATTCAGTAGTACATAAACGATTCAGTAGTACCTTGTACATACTTTAGGAAGACGATGCGATTTCTTAAATATTATTTTAATTAATTTTTAATAAATCAATTGTCTTACAATTAATATTTAGGGTAAAGTCGCCTATTATGGGATAGGTTCCTAATGAGGTAGCAAGGTTTCTGCTATATTAATAAACGTATGTGTGGTTGGTACCATCATAAATTTATTACTCTTGGGGTGAAATCTATTTAGTAAAAAATTCATTATTAGATCATGTATGCAGTCGTTGAAAAAAAAATTTTTTGAAATTGGATGTTGTCAAGATTTATTGAGATGAGTCTTTAAACCTTGTTTATTATAAAATAAACAAATATTTGATGATAAATTCTGCATGCAGTGATAGAGTAAAGTATTAATAGAAAAATACGGGATGTAATGATTTGCTTAATTATAAATATTACATTTGGTGATCGTGAAAACGCAAAGCGTGGAACTCATAATATGAGACACTCAAAAATCCCCATTTATTATTGCATATTCTAACTTCAAGAACTTTCCAAATGCTATAATAAAGTTTGTCATTGAGGACTTTCGAATTATGAGGTTTGAAAGTTATGGCCT
>QKQZ01016622.1:0-14609 GCA_003595255.1 Solenopsis fugax | reverse complement strand
GAAAACCTAGCTTTTATTCATTCTCAAAGCTTAACTGCCCTGTCTTACCCCACCTTCCCCTACCCATACAAAGATATTTCCATTTTTACGAATTACCCCCCCCCCTAACAAATTGCCCCTATCTCCCCTATGGATACCCTTTATAATCATGAATTTTTTTGAAAAAGGTTAATTTAGATTTAGCAGAGAAAAAAAATATTAATGAAAAATCACATTTCTTGCGATATCTCGAAATTGTGGGGATCTTTTGAGATGAAACTTGGCACAAAATTTTCTTTTTTATCTAGGTAGATATTTTGACCCATATAACGATTACGTGCGGGGCCCAAAATTTGAAGATTAAACGAACTTGAAAAGTGAAGTTCGATCTTAATTATGCCTGGGTCTCGTCCGGATGGACTCACTATGTAGCTATACTCCTGCTCGTGTTTCGACAACAATGTTCACAGTTTTAAAGATAGGAATAAATCTGCGCGTGCCCTGCCCCCGCGCAGCGGCCTCGCCCGCATCACGTGGTCCGTCCTTCCGCGCCACCACGTTCATTATTTTCAAAGTTTGGAGGCAAATCGTCTATCTGAAACCGTAATCTTGGGAGGGCAAAAGGAAAAACGGCAAGTAGGNAATAAATCTCCGCGTCCCTTGCCCCCGCGCAGCGGCCTCGGCCGCATCACGTGGTCTGTCCTTCCGCGCCACCAAGTTCATTATTTTCAACGTTTTGAGGCAAATCGTCTACCTGAAACCGTAGTCTTGGGAGGGCAAAAGGAAAAAACGGCAAATACACCTATATTTCCTTTGGGTGTGGAAGGTCCATCCGGACGAGACCCAGGCATAATTAAGATCGAACTTCACTTTTCAAGTTCGTTTAATCTTCAAATTATGCCATTGTGTCTCGTCCGGATGGACTCACTATGTAGTGGTTCAAAGAACGATTTGCCACTTCTTTTAACNCACTATGTAGTGGTTCAAAGAACGATTTGCCCCTTCTTTTAACCCTTATACTGTCTCTAATATATTTGGAGATGTTTACGCAGAGAACAACTTATATTAAACAAAAGATCATTTGTGACAGGCTTCGTAAAATATACCAAAAACAAAGAAAGGGTTCACCGTAGCGTGTACAAAGCGAAAACGCAAGTCTAGGTATAATCTGGCTTACATAAATAAGACTAAACGGCGCTTAAGGTAGAAAAAACCGANAGGTGGAAAAAACTGAGTTACAGAAATCTTCTGGATTAAGAATCGGTCGCTTATAAAAATTCGCAAAGATTTGGGAATCGCCTGACCAACCCGCTGCACGCCTAATTAAGTCTATTGTAACTCCATTCTTATCTGCTAGTGAGGTAGAGGCGTGTCGAGTGCTGTGGGCCAAGAATAGCTCACTCTGCACTCCACACTCATCTAGATCTTTACGTAACCATCGACTTAAAGTTTGTACGCTAACCGCTTTATAAGGTCTTTTGCAAGTTATAAACAAGTTATCACACTGCGCTGAGCGTAAGTTTTCAGTGATTTGTAGATAACGTTCTAAAATATAGGCGATACATAGATTTGAGCGATCAGAAAAGCTGGGAAAGGTAAGTACTGGTTGTGGACGCCCTGGAGCAGACGTTTTCACTCGATCTGGAATTCTAATAATAACTTTATCTGTCGCGAACATAATTTGAGAAATTTTGATAACTGCCAACATCTGTGCTCGTTGTCCTGAGCCAAGTGCTAATAATAAAACAAGCTTTGTGGTAATTGTCTCTAACGACATAGAATCATATGGAAATATTTTTGCTAATTTGGCGATCACCGGGGCTGGATCCCAAATAAAATCATAACGGGGTTTCTGCGGTTTTATAATGCTAGCCCCTTTACAAAAGCGTTTTATTAGGGGATGGTCGCCTATTCTGTTGCTTGAAATGGGAGAGATTGCTGAGCGGGCAATGTTGAGCGTAGAATACGATCCTGCGTTCCGTAATTCTTGAGTTAAAAACTCTAGCACTTGGTTGACTTCTGGAGAAAAGGGATGAATCCGCTGTGTGTGACAGAAGTTCTACCAGGATCGAAGTGGGCGCGAGTATTGCTTAATTGTAGACTTAGCTAAAGAGGCTAAGATAGTGTCTAAGGCTATTGGCGGTACGGCCCGAGCCTGGAAAGCTTCCCTGATAATTTCCCTGCCGCCAGGGAAAGGCTTTTCCACTGTGGGTGCTGGTCCTAAAAGGAGATGATAAAAGCGAATTAGATGACGGTAAAATAATTGGGTCGTTAATTAATAGGCGACGGAAGACGGGGAACCATGGTTGTGAAGGCCACCATGGCACAACCAGGACCCCTGTTGCTTCGTCGTCTATTATTTTGCGTAAGACTCTGGGTAACAAAATGAATGGAGGAAATGCATAAAAATAGAATCGATGCCAATTTACAGTGAAAGCATCTATTGTCCATGACCCTGTGTCCGGGAACCAAGAAATATAGATATCGTTTTTTGCATTAATTGCTGATGCGAAGAAATCAACATCAAAATATCCCAGCTTCCCCTCGATCTTCTCGAATGCCTGGTTCGATAATGCCCACTCAGTGTTCATATCCTGAATTCTGGATTCACTATCCGCGATGACATTGTCAATAGAGGCGATGTAAGAAGCGTGGAGATAGATATTTCTCTTTTCATACCACTTCCAGATTTCTCTGGCTATTCCTGATAGCAGGAGGCACTGATCCGAATCTATTTACGTATGAGAAAGCCGTGGTGTTATCAATGCGGAGTAAAATGTTACCACTATAGAGATCTGCTGCAAAGCATTTTAGTGCGTCGAAAGCTGCTTTCAATTCCAGAACATTGATATGGAAAGTCTTGTCGTCGGACGACCACCAACCATGTGTACGTTGATCATTGCAAGAGGCTCCCCAGCCTGTTAATGGTGCGTCCGAAAAAATTTCGCGTTTAAATGGATCTGAATGGACAACGTTAAACTGCTTGGCATCTGAGAATATTTTGATCCACCATTCAAAATCTTCCCCTAGGTATCGTGGAATATACATCTGTTTAGAATAGCTTCCTGAATAATTTTCAAGAGCCAGGTATTTTTCTCGTTCAAAATTCTTTATATAAAGAGGCCCATATTTAACGGTTGGACACACTGCTACTAATGATCCGATGAAGCTTGCGAATTCCCTAATAGAGCAGTGCGACTTGCGCGACATGCGTTGTACTAGTGATAAAAGTTTTTGTCTCCTGTCAGGTGGTATAGCTATTGACTGTTGGGTAGAGTCGAAAATGAAACCCAAGTATCTACATCGCGATGAAGGTTTGAGCTGAGACTTGGAATAATTTATTAAAAAACCTAAAGATGTGAATAACCGCAGCGATGTGTCAACGTTGTCCGCACAATCTTTGACCGATGTTCCTAAAAGTAATAAATCATCGAGGTAGATCACCGACTGGAGACCTTCTTTTCTCAGCGTCATAACTATTGGGCGTACAATCTTTGTAAAGATAAAGGGTGCTGTTGCAAGGCCGAATGGCATTGACGTGAACTCGTAACATTTACCCCTCCACTGGAAACGGAGGAACTTTCTATATGTAGGATGCACTGGCACCAGCAAATATGCATCTTCAAGATCTAATGATGCCATTTTTACGTTCGGGGTCATAAGCCGTACTACCGTGCGCCAGTCCTCCATTTTAAAATGTGGTGGGGAGATGTACGAATTCAGGTCTCGAAGGTTTAAAATAAAGCGTTTTCCGCCAAAGGCCTTGTCAATTAGGAAAAACGAAGATAAAAATTGATCTTCTGACGGCTTCACCCTTAATATCGCACCCTTCTGTTGCAAGCGTTTTACTTCCTTGTCGCAATTCTCGGCCTCTGATGCGGAGAAAGAAGGCTCCCTTAGAGAGGGTCGAGGCGTTGGAAGTGTGACGAAAGGAATCTTATAGCCTTCTACTGCTTCGAGAACTCTTGAGTTCGTGGTTATTTGTCTCCACCTATCTGCGAACGAAGCTAAACGACTTGCCGATCTTACCGGATCTAACGGCGGGTCCGTGATCTGGAATGGGACCTGGCTCTCCTGTTGCGACTCTGCTGTTGAGAGCTGCCCCTCCTCGGTTGATGAGTCGACGTATTTCTGCGAGGAGGGCCCTTCGGGTTTTTTGGTTTCTGCTGGATACTCTGCTGGCGTTGAACTGGCTGTGTCAGTGGTTGTTGCGTTTTCCTGGCCATCTTGCGAGCGACCTTTTCAACCGTCTGGGCGGTGCTAATTTGCTCAGCAAAGTTGGCCCCAAAAAGGCAGTCGTCTACCACCGCTATATCTGATACTGTTTTCTCCAAAAAATTGAGTGAAGGGACAATAAATGCTTGCGACAAGCGGTAATGATGGTCTGCCAAGAGACGAATGCCCTCTGCAATTTTTGCGGCTGCGCTTCTTGCTTTTTCTGAAGCTTGAAGGATTTCGAGATTTGCCAAATCCGAAAAACCTGAGCCGATAGCGTTTAACGATGCTCCTACTTGAGCCTGAGACTGCAATTGATGCTTGTCCCGAGCAATAACTGTACTGCCTATGTTAGGGAGGATTTCCCTGTTTATTTTGGGGGGGCTTAGAAAGTTCAGATCCTTTTTCGGTTCGTACTTAACGAGGAGCGTATCTCTTAACTCGTTCTTAAGCCCTGCACGAACGTCGATCTTTGCAGTGCTAAGAATATCTGGTAGCCACGATGCCGCAGGAGGTTGCTGAGTTTGCTCGCCCAGCAGTTCTAAGACGAATGAATCTGGTCCCGGCGTTTCTCCGATAACGTCCGCCTCGCTGGTATCGGCTGTTTCGGGGTTGCTAAAGACGACGTTGCTAGTTCTCACTGGACTAGGAACATCGACACTCCCTGAAAAAGAAATGCGGTCTTGCAGAACAGAACAGTCGGTTGTGTTTCCTCTTTGCCGTAAAATAAGTACGGGTCGACAAGGAAACCCACCTGGTTCGCTGCCCCGATCGTTACTAATCGTCTGTTCATCTGCGAGCCTTTCGGGAGTGTAGGGCACATCGTTTGAATCTGACAAGATTCTTGCAGAAGAAGCTAGATTCGCCGAACTGTTATGCTTCTTCGANTTCTTGCCGAAGAAGCTAGATTCGCCGATCTGTTATGCTTCTTCGGAAACGCTGTCCCCGCCGGAAGCTCTCGATTTTTTATGAAAGTGAGAAACTCGTTAAGAGTTTCTATCAACCTTTCTTGTTGCTGCGGTGAGATATTCCGTTTGCCCGGCGCGTGGCCGGAGAGGTTAGGCGAGCTGCTGGAGAGTCTAGATGAGCTATCCCGCGTTGACTCGTGATGTCTGCGTCTCCTTTTCCTTGCAGAGCTCGATAGATGTTCCCTTGAAGAGCTACGACGCTTCCTGTGCTTTGACATTGTATATAACACCGAACTGTAAAAGAACCTGTTGAGTCTTGCACGAACAGAAACATAATGAACGTGGTGGCGTGGAAGGGCGGACCACGTGATGCTGGCGAGGCCGCTGCGCGGGGGCAGGGCACGCGCAGATTTATTCCTATCTTAAAACTGTGGACACTGTTGTCGAAACACGAGCAGGAGTATAACTACATAGTGAGTCCATCCGGACGAGACACAATGGCATAATCACTCTCCTTATTTCGCTATACCTTTAGAGACGATTGTTTGAAATTCAGTGAGGAACAAAGATAAAATTACTCCTGTATCTGTGTCATTTACTGAAGAGCACCCATGTAAAGTATCTTTAATTGTGTAACATGCATGTAACATGTTTATATTAATTATATGTACTTATATGTACATATAAAAACTATACGATTTGTGTTCTAAATTCGAATTTTTTTAAGGATAAGACTAAGTATATATAGAACTTAGATCCAAAGGCATTTTGAGTAACCTCAATATCAAAAGGATTATTAAAGAAAAAGATTAATTTACGTTTACATATTATACAATTTTATTTAGATCTAACCAATCACATTTGGAAACATCAGATGAGTATCCTTATCATTTTATCCTTGTTGTTTACTGATTGTTAAATAAAAATAAAATAATACATGACGCCACTCGGGTAATGTTTGCAAGTGCAATCTAAATTGACAAATGAGTTTAAAATATGTAAAGTAACTATAAAAATAACTATTAATTTAGTTACTAGTTACACAAATAATGTAACCAAGTTAAGTTATAGTTACAGATGGAAACAAAGTAACGAAGTTAAGTTACAGTTATCAAAAAAAGGTAACTCTAACTGTAACTTCGTTACAAGTAACGAGTTACTTCCCATCCCTGATGACTCTTAAAAGAACAAGATTCAGAGTTCAGAGTGAAAACCATTGTTACCTTTCTTTCCACGATTACTTCTTGAGTTCCTCAATGTTCATTCTCTCCACTTCATGATGAGAAACTCGAACGAGTTACTCATTCCTCATCTTTTCTATCTTCTGCCGAGGAACTTGAACGTCGATTCTCTCTCTCTTCCTTTCTAGTTCCTCAACACTCATTACAAATTCACCAAACTACTCCTGTCTACTCTAAAGTTAGTGCGCAATTTTTAATCCAAGTGAACGAAATCTACGACCAATCAACAGAGACTCACAAACCTCTAGTAAGTTGCATAACCACATTTTTCCATCATCCCGGTTTCTCTTGTTTTTTAAAATTCAAAATTCATTTAAATCGAGTTTCACTTGTTCTAGCACCCTAACAATCCACGAAAAATTCTAGATCCTAATAAAATTCCTCTTGTCTATTTTCCCATTTCTTTATCTAAATCTCGTTTTAATCACGATATTCCGTCTCCTCCCGATGTGTCGAACAAATTATAGAATAATAAAAGTACTTAAAAATATATTTATGTATAAAATACATTGTAATAATTTCTGATAAATTTTGTCACTGATATAAAAATTGATATAAATTTTGTCATAAAAATATCTTGAAAATATGTTTAAATTAACACCAGCTTTGTAACAGAAATATGTTTAATTTAGCACTTTAAATTAACACAACCATTGTAACAGAAATATGTTTAAATTATCCCTTTAAATTAATACAATCATTCTAACAAACTGCGGCAATCCGGATTATAATAAATTTGCTAAATATCAATTCTTTCTGTTTTATGTAATAATCACTCTTTTATGTATAATTATCACAGAATATACGTTTATACTAATGTTTAGAAAAAACTATAATTGTTCAAATTTATTTTTTTTTTAATTAACCCATCTCGCCTTCTCTGAATATCAGTTCGTGCTTGGTTCAATCCCGAGTTAAAGAGATTAGATTCTCTGACTTAAATTCGAACCGACGACGTTCACACGACTCCTAGAAATAGATGTTATTGCGTTTCATTACACGCTGACCCATATTCCAATCATAAAAGTGCGTTCGACTCGTGACGCACATCCCTCTAGTGCAGCAAGAGAAAAGTTTTTGTTGCGTCTTCCCCTGCCTTATCCAAATCCCAGGTATCCTTTTAATAAATACTTCTTCCCTAAGGCTAAACGTAACACTGGTGTACAATTGCTTTCTTTCACATAGGTTTTCGACTTTCCATCCTCCATTCTATACTTTATACTATAAGGCACAAAGTGCGTGCTAAGTATTTCTTTTTCTATGATTTTTAGATCAAATCATTTTTTAAATCAGTGTCATTAGATTAAATCATCATTATGTTAAATCGCTGTTAGATCAAATATTCTTACAAGGAATGATTTCAGGATGTCCCCCTCCGATTTTGAGGAGCCTTTAATATGTTGTAGTTCAGATAAAAATAAGGAACACGTATTTTTTTATACGTGCCAATACGCATTTTAAGGGAGTGAAACACCCCTTTGAAGAAAATCGGTTTTTTTCTTTCAAAGCGTATATCGTCGAAACTATAGGAGATAGAAAAAAGTTCTAATTGAAAGTTGAATGGCTTGAAGAGTACTTTATAACAGTAATTAAAAAAATTTTTTATATTTTTCTTAAATACTTTCCCCCACCATGTTCCTTTCTTTAAAAAATTTTTATTTCTTTTTATAAGCAAAATAAAGCTTATTTTATTACGAATTCAACGATGTGTGATAAAGTTATGTTCTGACATTCATTTATCATACATCGTTGAATTCGTAATAAAATAAACTTATTTTACTTATAAAAAGAAATAAAAATTTTTTAAAAAAAGGGTAAGTGGTGGGAAAAAGTATTTTAAAAAAATTTAAAAAAAATTTTTTTTTAATCACTGTTATAAAGTACTTTTCAAGCCATTCAATTTTCAATTAGAACTTTTTTCTACCTCCTATAGTTTCGACGAAATACGCTTTGAAAGAAAAAAAATCGATTTTCTTCAAAGGGATATTTCACCCCCAAAAAGTGCGTTTTGACACTTTTTGGGGGTGAAATACCCCTTTGGTATAAAAAAATACGTATCCCTTATTTTTATCTGTGCTACAACATATTAAGGGCTCGTCAAAATCGGAGGGGAACACCTCGAAATCATTCCTTGTTAGATGAATTTGTGTTAGATCAAGGTCCATAATTTAATGATACTAGGATTTAGTATATTTATGTCGCGCAAGGATTTATGTCGCAGAAGTAAAAAAAATAATAATGAGACTAATTTATAGGCAACCACTTCCCTTACAGAAAAAAATCCCGAAATTTCGAGTTTTTTTTCCGAGGTAAACCCTGAAAAACAACCCCGAAATCTCAGTGTATTTTGGCACCCCTAACGGGGATACACCCCGATTTGGGATATACCCCTAATTCCAAATACTCCTAAATTCGGGGTATACCCTCATTTGGGATGCCAATGCACTGAGATTTCGGGGTTATTTTTCGGAGTATATCGCGGGAAAAAAAACTTCGAAACAGGGTTTACCAGGTCATATTGAAAATATTATCACGTGTCTTCCTGAGCATATTGAAAGGAAATATGTCATTATACATATCGGTAATTCAAAAATTTACATTATTTCTTTAATGAATTTTATAGAAACTAATTAGAAATTTTGTCACAATCTGTGACTATCCGCTCAACATTTGTACAAATCTAGTGCTGCCATTCTCTAAAATCACTTTTTGTCACTTTTTTGTAATTTTCTAATAACAAGAAATTTTTACATTTAAATGTTTATATGTACTTTTGTAAATGTACTATTTTACATACATACTCTGATATTATCTTTCAAATCCCCCTCTCTCTCTTTCTTTCTCGATATGTGTACATATATAAAAACGATGTTATATGCAATGTTTAAAAATTTATTTTTTAACGTTTCTAATATTTAAAAATTTTTAATATTGGTAAATAAATATTTTAAGAACTAATATTTCAACATTAATTTTCAAATCTATATAATTACAAACTATTTCGATAATGTAAAATTAAGAATTAAAAAAACTGTTGAAACATTTTTAAAATAGTTTTTAATAAATTATTTATTCTGTTTTTGTAGCACTACACAAATTAGTTCCAGGAAATTGTACAGAAAAATATACAGGATGTCCGGAAAATCGCTGCTAATATTTCGAGACGTGATTCGGGACCCCAAAAGAAGGAAAAAAAGATATATAAACATAGGTCCGGAAATAAGTCGTTTCCGAGTTATAGCCTCTTTTATGTTAAAAAATCGTATATTATAGTCAGCGTGGCATCCCTTTTTAAATTTTTTATTAAATTCCTAATTTTTTAATTTTTATTTCTTATTTTTTTAATTCCAAGAAATAAGGACGGATCCAAATGTTTTTCAAAGAGTTCGAAATTCCTTTGATAGGAGAATAAGGGCCTGCATTCGTGCTGAAGGTGATCATTTTGAACACCTTATTTAATTCGATTTAAATACCTATTTCGATTTAAATACCTATTCATGTTTATTGAAAAAATAATGCATTTACAAATATCGAAAAATTTTAAAAAATATGTAAAAATAAAAATTATTAATTAAAAAAAATAATAAAATTTGAAAATTAAAAAAAAAGAAATGAAAATTAAAAAATTATGAATTTAATAAAAAATTTAAAAAGGATGCCACGCGGATTATAAAATACAATTTTTTTAACATAAAAGTGGCTGTAACTAGAAAACAACTCATTTTTGGACCTATGTTTATATAGCTTTTTTTCCTTCTTTTGAGGTCCCGAATCACATTCCGAAATATTGGCAGCAATTTTCCGGACACCCTGTATAAATCAAATATTATTAATATATTTATGCAAGGTCAAGTTTTAACAATCATTTTAGAGCTACAATATTTATCCCCGAAACATATATGTTTAAGGAATATAATATTTTAAAATGTTGCTGGCAAAAGGTGTGACGATGCGCCCGCAAATGCACCGTTCCGGCGACGATCAGCCGGACAAAGCCGCCGGGCTATAAGCAGGGGCACCTCGGGTGCCCAATGTTAAACGCTGTATTATAAAATTAAGTTCGCCTAACGGCCTGCCGTTAGGCGAAACATGCCAAGCCATCGCGCGCGTCAAGTCGGCGCGCACGCGCACTCGGGGAGAACACTGCTCCACCGTTGGAGGGGAGCGCGTCTCCCACCCGACTGCACTCGCCGCTAAGCGCCGAGACACGTCACGAAGACGTCATCGGTACCGCCACTCGTGCTTACCTCCGAGTATAAATACCGGCGATAAGCACGAGCCACTCCACTCTCGTCTACGCTTAGCAGCTAGTCCGCACCGAATCCGCTACGTAGACAATCCGTTCCTTGCTCCAAAAAAAGTACCCTTGGCCCCGGTCGAAACTTACTTGGCCGGGGCCAAGGGTACTTGGCGACTGGAAAACATCCTCTGCTATCCGCCTGCTCACGTAAGGCTGAGTAGCCGCACGCTGCCAAGTGTCTTGGCAGCAAACGGCTATCCCCGACTTCGTGCAGGCGCACTTCAGCCCTCGCCCACGTGAGAACGAAGGAGCGCACGCTAGGCCAAGTGTCTTGGTTAGCGCCTCCACCGCCTCACCGGGCGCATCCTAGCCTCACCGCAGCCACCTCATCGGGATCGCCGTGTCGGAATCTCGAGGCAAGGGATCTTGCCGGCTGCTGCGTTCTCCTAAACCCACGCGTATCAACGCATACGTGGCGATCGATCCGCCCATCGATCTCGCCGCCCGGGCTAGCCCACGCTCGCGCATAGGGATCCGCCCCGTTCGCGCTCTAGTCCCGACACCGCGTGGCTGAAACCGCACTCGCACGGCACGGCCCACCGCGGCCACCCAGCCGGTAGCGACATCGCGCCGTCGCGTACGCCCGTGTACTTACCGCTACGCGTACAACCACGCGCGCCTCGTTACATAGCTTGCGCACCGGAATCGTTGTACGATATCCGCGCTTTATACGTAAGAGCGTTAATAGTTACTACGCGTACCCATCCGCTCGGTTTTATTATTATTTCTTAGTATACAATAAAGGTTCTATTCCGAGATTCGGACTACATAAACTCGCGTCATTATTTGAAACGCCTTTCCTTCCTCTCGCTCGAACCATTTCCACGCTCCGCTCCGACGAGCTCATCCGCGCACGGAAAGTCGGTTTATTTTAAAAGAATAAAACCTGAAACAGATTGGGTGTATACCCTAAAATCTCGGGGTCATCGAAATATTTACATTTAAAAATTTCGGGATTCAACTTGAAATATATTGAGGGTATACTCCGAAATGTCGGGAGTAAAGTTGGAAGTTACCCCGAAATTGAAAGCTATTCTGAAATTTAGGGTTTCTATTTGGGGGGATAATTCTCAAATTTCGGAGTATACACCGAATCCGACGTTTACCCGGGAATATTTGGGGCTTTTACATCCTGAAATTTAAGGGTTAACAACAAAGAAAAAAAAATCCAAATTTTGGGGTTCATCCCGAAATATCAGGGTGAACCTCGAGAATTCGGGGTATATCCCAAAATTTGAGGGTTATCCCCAAATAGAAACCGACCAATTTTCGAGGTTCATCCCGAAATTTCAGAGTGAACCGCGAGAATTCGGAGTTTATCCCGAAATTTGAGTTACCCTCAAATAAAAACCCCAAATTTCAGGGTTTATCTCGAAATTTCAGGGTAAATCCCGAAAATTTGGGATTTTTTTCCGTAAGTGTTATAATACTAATATACTATAAAAACACAGTTATGTGATTATTATTATGATTTTTTTTTGCATATTATAGCATATTATGATTTCAGTTTTCCACTGTTAATATTAACGAAACCGTAATAAATTGAAACAATTTTTGTCAAATCTAATAAATATCACAATCATGTATCGTAATCTACGTAAAATCTATGTAAAATGATTATTGTAGGGAATGTAAAAGGCTAACGGTTATTTGAACAAAGTTTTTGATGACTTTTTCGATAACTTTTTGTTGAATTTTATGTTTATTTCGGAACATTTAGATTATTTCATCAAAAATTCATTATTTTCAATAAAATGTTATTAATTCGTCAATATAAGGTATATGTGTTTTATTGTTGCAATTTCATAAAAATTTATTACAAATTCAATAAAATTATATTTTCTCATTAAATAAAATATTAATGAGTTTTCGTTAAAATTTTATTACGTTTTAAATTTTCATAAAAATTATCTTTTTTTTTATTATAAACGCAAAAAATAATTTTCAACAATATAATAAATATAATTAAATATATGGGAGGGGGGAGGGGGGTTAAATCAGACCTATATGCAGTTTTTGCTGTCTATAAGATACAAATAAAGTCCGATCATAAAACTGAAGGTCCCGTTGGAAAGATAATTTAATTCCCTTCATTTTTGCTTCAGACGATTTTGACGTACCTGTGTACGTCTCCTGTATGTGTCTCTTACCTGTGTTGAACTATAATGGAAAATATGAAAACTTTTTCCGGTTCAATTTGGAACTTCGGTTTCAAATCGGACAATCTTTTGGTCCAAATCAGACAATCCTATTTTTACCGACAATTTTAGATAGATTTTTAAAAGATTTTAATGTACTCTTTTTTAGTATTGAATAAAAACAAGCAATTTGACAGTCAAAACTGAAAATTTTATTCAGAAAAAAAATTGATGGCAGTTTATATAATTAAAGTTGAAATCAATAAAATTCAATTATTCCAAGTATGATAACTCATAATATTTTACTAATTTAACATTTCTAGGACCAGATCTGGTCGATCGATCACTATTACAGTTATGATCAAGTCACTAGCTACGTTGCAATTCCGATGTAGAGATCCAGTTCAGACACTAATCTTTTCGAACTTTGGAACAAATTTTACAGTAAACTGCAAAAGTGGTTACAAAATTTAATATTATTAAATTTTTGAAAGCCTGATATTTTTTAATTTTGATATATATTTTGATTAATATTTTAACATAATTTATTATTTTTATTTATTTTTATTAATTAAGGCTGCTGTCACCAGCCTGTGACTTGAGTCCTGAGCACAATTTTATTATTTTATTTGTTTTTAAATAATTAAGGCTGCTGTCACCATTAATTATTGGAATTTTTAGAAAATATGATAAGGTTTTATTAATTGATTAGAAAGGTAATGAGTAAATTAATGTTTTGGCAGGCGTAACTGAGCGTGAATGCGTGGGAAAGGATGTAAATGAATGTATAGACATGATTGTGTATGTGAAAAAATTATATAATTGTATTTGAACAAATGTGAATGAATAAATGAATATAATTGTATGAATGTTTTTTATAAGAGTGAACAGTGGCTGGTATGTAAGTGTTAATTAGAACGCTTTTAAATGTGAAAATAATTACTTAAATGTTGTATAATCGTATGAATTGTATAATTAAATCGTATACCGAGATCGATTCTGGTCGCGTAAGGATTCGTTACAGGGACGAAATTCGCGAGTGCTGTCGCCTTTCCTCGATGGGTTTTTCTTGCCCATGTCCTTTTATAAGTGAAATTTTCATAATTATTTGTCGCTGAATATATATAAAAATGAAGCTATTCTTACCGGTCTGTTTCTTGCGCGTAAGTGTAAGTTGAAGCAAAAAGACTTAGGCGGAGGAGCGAAAGCAAGCAAGCGCGATTCTCGAAATATCTATGACAAAAGAGGTTAATTTTGAAATTTTATTCTCAAAGGGGTCGAAATATGTAACCGGATGTCAGAGGAGAGTGAGGGGAAATTTTTGGATGGGGGTGAAGGGTAAATTTTGGATGAGGGGGGTGAGGGGTGATTTTTGGGTAAAGGGGTGAGTGGTAATATAGGTGAGGGGAGAGGTGGAAGGAGGGAGAAGGCGTCGGTGGAAACGCCACGCAAGCGACGCTTGGCGGCGCGCAACCTCCTGACCTTCAGGAATGAAAGGATTGAGAAAGGATAGTGAAGGTGTCGCGGGAGGCGCCACGCAAGCGAACACTTGGCAGCTCGCTACCCCCTTACCATCGGACTAGAGGAGAGGAAAGGGAGAAGGCATCCGGTCAAACTCTTCGACTTACCTCGTCAACGAGAGTGTCCCACCCGTCGCGGCGTCGTTGCGATCTCGTACAGGAGGTCTGAGAGTGGTAATCGCCCGTGTAGCGCGCACACTGACCAACTGGCCAAATCTGAATTCGAGGGCTCCGATTTCGCTCTTTAGGGTAACTGCGGTATTTACACCGCGGGGGGATTTACACCGCAGGTGTCAGAAAAAATAGAA
>QKQZ01016617.1:0-29343 GCA_003595255.1 Solenopsis fugax | reverse complement strand
AAAATTTTTCTCTTTATGAAAACAAATTATGTCTATTTAAGATTATAAATTCTTCCAAGAAGACTTTGAAACAATGAATTCTTGAATTAATACTAAATTTTTTTTCTGTGTAGCTGTTGCTTGCTGCAAATTTTTCAGTTGAATATATACACGTTATTGTATAAAGTAATTAAATGGTATAGAAATGCGCGCGCACTTGAAGATCTATTCTGAAGTATATACGGTTTTGTTAAAAAAAGCAAAGTGAATAAATATATTATCTTCAAGGTATCGCTGTAGATAAATTATTATCACTTATTGCATCATGTGTTATGAGTTTATTGAGATATCTGAATGATTAATCTGTGACTAATTTGTGACACAATATAAAACACAACTAAGTTTTAAAACGGAATCTATTTAAAATCTACTTAAGCCGATGAAAATAAAATGCTTCAAGAATCGCGATATTTTTTATTTATATTGTTGCATAATAAAAGTAAGGAAGATGTTCATAATATATTAAATATTTATTTAATGTTTTTGTTAATCTTTTACGTCTTATATTTTGAAACCTTTTCGATTTGATATAATCATACTCAAATTGTAATTTTGTATTAAGAAAAATCAAGAAACATTTTGATCAGAAAAGTCAGACATGTTCGACTGTCTTTTGACAATCTTTTGGATCCTTTTAAAAATTTCTAATCATGTCCTAGCGAATGCGACTTCTTTTGGGCTACCGATCGCAGTCACGGCAGCGGTCTGGCTCGCAAAATTTCGATTTAAATTTAATGACATTTAAATAGACATTAAAAAAATCGAGCAATTCGGGTCGAGAGAAGTAGAACGTGCGCGTTCCGCCCACACCTATATCGCCGATCGATACTAACATGTCGCTTAGACTACTACTGGCATAATCAATACGGGCAGATATATCTGGAATGAAAGTGAAAGAACGCTCGTAGGAAACGGAGGAGTCATAAAGCGGGGACGAACATCGGCGATAAATTGTCGTCGACGGACAGTAGGATACAAGCTCGAATGGCCGTCGTAAAACGGCGATTTCCTCCGGGAAAAGATTGTCATTCGAGAGAGAATCACGCGCTTCGTATGACTGTGTAAAGCAATGCGGATACGAATTGTAAAACAAATCGCCATAGTGTGAACACATACAGAATTATTCCAGAAAAATTTCAAAATTATATCCACGCTAATATTAAAAACAAATTTAAAATTGATTTCGTCCAAGAGAACATTTTGACAAAACTTATTGTCAGTACATGTTACGTTTTTGTGGCATCGACAATAAATATCTTAACTGCACCCTCGAATTTATATTATATTTTCGAAAGTAACATACATTTGTGAAGTATTAAGTGTACAACTATAGCATCATGCGTTTATATTATTTTATTGCATTCTAGAAAATAACAGTGTCTTTCTTTCAAATTTTATGTTATTTTTAATTATTTTGTTAATAATTCTTTTTAAACGTAGATATATTGAGTACATACGTAGTTTCTTAAAAAAAAACATTTATTAAAATGCTTCTTATTCATATATTTATGTACATCTATTTATGTCAGAAGGCAGCACAATGAAATTTAATGAAAATAATATCTAATGTAATAATTATCGACTGAGCAAGGCCTAGTTTCGATTTGAAGGTCTATTGAAGAAAAGTAAAGCCTAACTCTAACTGATGCGTATCGAGCAGTTTTTAATGTTAAATGTATCTTTCTTAGAATATTTTTTGGATGATTACACACAAAGTTGCATAATGTTACGGATAACGATTTTGTCTGTATATCATGTAAAAAAATTAATGTTTTTAAAAGAATAATGTATTTCGTTGCCATCGGCCGTCAACGCTAGCACAATATTACCGACAACGGATAGACTTGAAACAAAATATAAAACGGCTAAATTTTTTTGATTATTTTTGAAAAAAAAATCTTTACATACATATCATAGTTGCATTAAAAGCTATAATAAATTATTTTTTTTTTTTATAAAAAGATGTAACATGACAACAGGATCTTGTGGCACGAAGAAATAAGTCATAAAACTCGTTCTATGTTGTATAAAGTATATGAAAATAGAAGATTAAAAATGAAAAGATTTAAAAATGAAAAAACTGTAGCTACCAGGAGAATTGCCTGGCAAAACTATAAAAAATATATAATCGGCATTGTGACAACCCAGGTAATATATCAAACTGACAAAATCTCTGACGTGTAAACCCGTTTTATAGGGATAAACCGGTTTCATGGACGAAAAATTTATATGCGAATGTAAGGTGCGCAAGTATGATTTGCGTGGATTTCGCCACTTCTGACGTCATAATTCACCACGATAGGTGCACGTATCAGCTTTCAATTTACGTACGTTCAATTTACATTCGCTATTAATACTCGTAATAATACCGTCATTACCAACAAGCCTACGCGCTACATGATCGACAACAACGCGCAGTACAGTTTCTAACACCTGTTGCGTAATCGTCTCACGCGCGGGCAATTCGTCGATCGAAAATAAAAAGGGCTCTACGAGTGAGCAAGATCGACTCTCCGTTCATCTCTCCATCCTTCCTGTCGAGAATCACGCGAAGGGAACGATTCAATGATGTGAATTCGACTAAATCTGTTACTTTACAAACAATTCAGCTGATCGTGTTTACACTTCTGCAAAAATATCCTCGTGATTTATAGCGAACTGAGAAGGCAGTGCATGCGACATTTCAATATTATACAGAAAAAAACAGTATCAAATTAAAACTAATGAATTGTGTTCAACAATAATTGCTTCATATATGCAAAAATATAATTTCTTGTGAATGAAAGTAATAATTCTATATAATTGAAAAAAAAGGAACAATTTCATGTTGAGAAACAGTATACTTAGAAATAAAATTAAAGACTTCTCATGTTTCCATTCTTTGATAAAAATTGTTCTCAGAAGTTTTGTACGAATGGGAATACTTTTCAGAAATAATGAGAAAATCTGCATCTTTTCCCCAAAGTTATAAAATTTTTCTTAGAATTTGTAATACAATATAATTTTTCAAACTTTTTATGTAAATTTTGAAAATTTCATAGAATTTCTGTATAATTTTAAAACTTTTTAGAAAATTTCTTAAACTTTTTTATACGAATTTTACATTTCATAATTCACATATATAAAAAATTCTGAGAAAAACTATATATTTTTTCAGTATTTCTGAAAAGCGTTCCAACTCATATAAAGAGTCTGAGAAAAAATTTGGAAAAGGATTCCTCTTTAACACTTTTATCCCATTCTCCATCTTGAGAAATCCGAATCTCAAGATAATCGAAAATTGAAACATTAAATTTATATGCTGTCCAAATAAATGGACATCCAGACAGCGTTCAATCCCGAGTTGATCACTTTGTGACCTTATTAAGAAGTTTATTTCTCACTTGTTATTTATCTTCGCAACGTCATTTGCATTTAGCTTCGCTGATGCTTTCGTTTTCGCTGACTTTGCGCAACTTTTATTGGATCATAAAAGCGTAATTCTTGGTATCTTCTCATCAAATACGTTCGCCGACAATAACAAATCTTTAGAGTTTAATGAGCTATTACATGCGATCTAGCGCAAGCTCAGTTACAACAATGAAAATGATAATTCTATATTAGGGATACGTACATCGTATCGTCAAGTGATGCGCTTATGTATTACAAAACTGACGTTTATGATTATGAAAATAGTACGGCGAAGAATTGGATGGTGGGTCGTCATCCTAATCGCCCAATGCTTCGCTCTATCGCCCGGTATTGACCAACCGTAACTCATATTAGAATGGACGTAAAGATGGCAATATTGTGAAACGTCGCTTTAACACGTAATTGCAGAAATCACAGTGGCGAACAGGTTGCAGGCAAGAAAAAGATTAGAAAGTGCTTAGTAAGAGAGAAAAAAACGTGGAAGAAATTAAACCGCGTTAGAGCGAGGAGCATTACGAGCAATAAAAAGAAAAAAAGCAGACGTAACAAGCGTGCAAGGAACACGAACAGAAGGAGCTAAAAGCACAGTATAAAACCATTGCACTGTAAATGGGTATAAGATTGAGAAAAAAATTCAGCAGTATAAACGTACGTGTTAGAAGAATAAATGTGTGAAAACCGGAAGATAGGAATCGCACTGAACTGACGAAAGAAAAGAACGAGGAGCAAAATGTGCGCGTCACGAAGTGTGAAGATGCTGAATAAAAAAGAGGAACAAGAAGACAGGAAGAGAACGTAAAGAACGGGGCATGAGAGCTGACAAAAGCGCACCGTTAGCGTAACAGACAACGCACGGGAGGATAAAAGCGAATACGATACGACAGCGAACGAGGAGCAAAGACGAGAGGAAGAGTAAACTATTGAGCGAGAGAGAAGTGCGCTCTAAGGGAAAACGAGTGGTTCGATCGACAGGTGCCGCGAAAGAATTTCTGTGGCGTTACTTTATGGTACAGTCGTCGTCCCGTTCGTCTAACGGGTGGTCGCGCCTAACCGCGCGCATTTCTCAACGCGATAATCCAGAGAGAATATCAGAGCGAGACACAAACGGATTATTCAACCCATAAAAGCGTGGTAAAATTAAGTAACTTGCGGTGCGTATTAATACCGCTTAATATTAATATCGCAGTCGTGGCTTGCCTCACACATGATTGCGTCCCGTCACTGGTCAGACACGAGCGAAACCCGATCTTGTTCCGATCCAGCAAATAATAGTTATGTAAATTTATTAAAACGATGTACTAACAATAAAATGTTACTTGTTGGCGAGAACGGAATATTTCACGTTTAAATAGAAATATTTCAGAGTGTGTTCTTACTGATTGAAATTAACTTTGTATGTGTATTTAACCAGATAATTAATATAATCGTGAGAAAGAAGAGATACAAGAAATAATAATTTCTACAAAAGTATCTTGATGTTTTTGTTTAAATATAATGGAATATCATATATGAGAAAAGTTCTTGTTTATCATCTTGCATCATAATTGCATAACAGTCTTAAAATAAACTTTTACTTAACAGTCTTAAAATAAACTTTTACTTAAAATAAGTAATATTCACTTAAAATAAATTTCTGCATACATACAAAAAAATATACATATACTTGGATTATAAATAGTACTTCTTTCAAATAGTCCATAAATTCACATATCCGTAAATTTATCATAAACATCAAATATGTTCTGAATCCTAATAATTTAATCAAGCACATTAAATTAAGACAAAAAATCGACTTGCTTGTTATTTTGATTTTTTTATGCAACTTTATAATGTTCCTCGAAAAAGTATAAATTCTTTTTTCAAATATATGATAATGAATTTTTCTAAAATTTATAATGAATACATTTTAAGACAATCATCAAGAAAATATTCTTTGTCGAAGATAACTGTTACTTAGAAAAAAAAAGTAAATTGAGTAATCTCTTTTCTTGACAGTATTTTTCTGTGTGAAAAATTCTCAAAAATTATTGAGTTTGAAAATTGATTTTGTAAATTTGAAAAAATATTCAAACGATATCTTGCATTATATCTATAAATTGCAAGTGAAAAATAGAGATAAGAAAGAAAAAGCTTAATAATCTTTCAAGATTGCTAGTTCAGTATCGATATTGCAATATTTCCTGATTCAATATAATAATAGAAGATTCAATCGTAGAACGTACAAGCAAGTTCAAGAGCCACGAACGCGATCTTACTGTGAAAAACCCTCTTTTTATAAGAAATGCATGTACTTGTGTACTGGGTGTTCGTGGAATTTCAATCTATACTATTTACAAATTTATAATTTGTTACTCGAACTCGTAAATAACAAGCAGAGAGTCACTTCATTTTAATTTCAGATTTAACCGCTGCCCTGATCTCCACAGGTATAATGAACTTGGCACACGATGATAATGGAGCTTGAGAGTAATAACTGATTCGCATATCGCGCTCCGAACATCGCGTTTTCTCGCGATGTGCTAACGTTGCGCATCGGCCGGCCGCGAGAAGTAACGTTTCAGTAAACGAGGCGACGAAAAGTTCCGTTAATAAAATGAAATCGCTGCGGGTACACGCCTACAGTCGCGAATCTTGCAACAGTATTATAAACGCGATGTTAATGATTAATAACGATATGAACAAGATCGGCCGGCGTTGATAACTCACTCAACCGAGCTCAGACATCCGCGTAACGGACGTTAATTACTTTTTATGTAATCACACTCGCGGTACCGCATTATTGCTGTTACAGCTGCGAACGATTCAACGATGGGTAATGCAAACGATAATTGCCCCGTTCATTGTACTCGTTAGTACTTTCTCCAACGCCGATTATCGGCATAATCATCGTGATTAGCATGGGCGCATCGCGACGGCAGGGTTCTAAACTTTTTTTCTTGCAAAGACATCACGTCGTATCGTTATGCAGTGTTTAAGGCGGAAGAACATCCCTATAAGCGCTACAATATTCCTAGAATATTATTAATNGGCGGAAGAACATCCCTATAAGCGCTACAATATTCCTAGAATATTATTAATAATTAAAATAATATTAAAATAATATTCCGAGAATATTATTCAATATTTTTAATATTATTTTAATATTATAGGAATGTTATGTGAATATTATGTCATATGTCCGCTTTATGCAATATTCGTGGTATATTATTTCAATATTCGGAATATTATAAAAATTTTCTATGAATATTATTTTTGTTCGAAAATTAATGTGAATTATTATGTACACTGTTAAAAATGTCATGAAATTTCATGAACTCTTAATATACAATGGTAAATGATATTTAAATCACTCGTAACTGAAATGATTTTTTAATGTACATTTTAATGAAATTAAATTTAAGTGAATTAAAATATATAAGTGTACTGAAATTTAATATACTTTTAATACAAACGTAAATGAAATAATACAAACAAGTAATACAAACGTAATAAAGTTAATAAAATTTAAGACATTAGTAAATGAATATTCATATACATGAGATAATGAGTTTCTTCTAAAATTTATGAACATATTTTAAGTTATTAAGAAATTTCTAACAGTGTATAAAATATTCATAAACTTTATAATTATTACATTTAAAAGTTATAATGTTTCTCTGAATTAAAAATATTGAAGTAAATAATATTATTTACTTCTTATATAATATTCATATAATATTATCAGGAGTGGACATATAACCACGTTTTATTAATATCAAATAATATTTCAGGAATATTATTTAATATTAAATAATATTTCAGAAATATTATTTAATATTAAATAATATTGTAGCGCGCATGTGGGATTCAGCCCCGGCAGATCTGATAATATCGCACTTTCTATGCTTTCCAATGTACCCGGGAATACATTTCGCCCACGCTAATAGTCCTCGATTTACGCAATCTTTCCTCGCGAATCAGAATGGGATAGGCAAGAGCGTTTTGCATGGGAATCCGCGAAAGAAGAAAAGTGAAACCGATGTTGGGGACACAAAGATCAATAAAGCCTCAAAGTATATGTGCATCGAGCTCATCGCTCGGTTGGTTACCGAGGAGAGAAAGTGGTGGCCGCGATGACGGACATGATTTTCGTCGTGCGAAAATAGCGCGCGTCTGGCGATTTATGTGGCCGGGCGCGTAGGATATTTATGGCGGCCGCCATCCGCGGAGATTATCCGGCCGACTGATGCGGAAATAACGACCGAATACGAAAGTCCGCGTTTTACGAACGGGCCATTACGTCTGCAGCTCGCCTCGGCCGTAACGAGCGAGTGCGTTTACCCGCCTGGCTGCGCGAGCGATTCCGCAAGCTAGACCTTGCGACTGCAAATGGCACACAATGCGCCGCTCGTTTTCACCGCGCGGACGTATCGCGCACTGCTAAACGAGGCACACTTAATCCGCGGATAGTCTCTCGCAAATTTTCAAGAGGGACTCGCGATATGACCAGCTTGTGCGCACTGCTTCGCAATTAGCATGATACGTGGCATCGCACTGGTAATGCACAATCTAACAAATTCTACACACAGAAAGATATCAATTCTATTATTAAGAAACGTGATTACTCAATTTGGTTTTTTTTTTCTTCTATTGAACTTGATTAACTAATAGTAAGTGACGGTTATCTTTAACAATTTCGTAATAACTTAAAATATGTTCTTAAATTTTAGAAGAAACTCATTATCTTATGTACTTGAAAAAAGAATTTACATTTTTTGAAGAATGTTATAAAATTGTATCGAAGAAAGATTAGAATAATTAAATCGAAATTTTGTTTTCAACTTAATATTCGTGATTAATTTATATTAAATTACCAGGATTCAATATATAAAATTGGATGCTTATGATGAATTCACGACAGATATATGAACTTGAGAAATAATATTTGAAATAAATGATATTTACTTCATTCAAATTTACAGTATGTATTTTTCTATGTGCACACAGAAGTTTATTTTAAGTAAGTATTAATTGCTTCAAGTGAACAATGAATGTATGTGTTAAGACTTTTAAGAAAATATTCTTTGTAAAAATAATCGTTAATTAAAAGGAAAAAAAAATGAAAATTGTGTAATCGCTTTTCTAAGTATAAGAATAATGTTTTCCTGTGTATAAGAAGTAAAGAGAATCCAGGCAGATAAGAGAAAATGTACCATATTACGTGACGAGATTATTGATTTTTTAATAATCGGATATATCGACGGTGTTAATAAATCGCAAGTACACAGTAGAAAACATTTTATATTTATGTTAAAAACGATCCTTATTAAAATGTTCGTGTTGAATTTTTAACCCGAGTGAATGCCCAAGTGTTAATTTAACATGATGTGATTATATTATTTAAATATTTTTTGTTAAATTGATATTCAACATTTCTTAGTGTCAAAATAATTTATAAGTAATTTATGAATAATAAAATGTATACTGAAAAACAATTTTTATGTTCAAATAAATAGATAATTATTTTACCATCACATTTCCTTGATTTACAAAAATATTTCCCAAGTTTAAAAATAAATTATTTTATACTAGTTAATATTTATTTAAATCAAGAAAATGATGTTAAAATAATAAACATATTTACTTCAACATGAAAAATTTTTTCTTTAAAGTACAAGTCAACATATCATAAATGTTAATTTTACTGAAGAAATCTGTTTCCACAATTTGTTTCCAAATTATATCAAAGTTCAATTGTATCGAAACAATAATGAAGAAAAATAGTTGAGTCAACGCAAAAATCTGCGTGTGAGAATATCTGCATTCTGCATAAATAACATATCGGATTCGCGAGCACGCGCTTACCAACCTGTACGGCACGTCGCGGTCTTCTCAGCGGGGACGTCGAATCGTGAGACGATAAATCTTCCTCGACGAGCTCGCCTCCTCTCGCTCGCGCACAACGGCGAACGTCGTACTCTCCGCTTTGTTTCCTTCTCACGAGGAAGAGATCTCTCCCTCGGGGACCACGATCACCATTCACCGAAGGAACGCTGAGAGAACACGGACGCGTATCGCATCGGTTTTGCGTGTCGCCTCGATATTTCCTCGACCCGATCTTTCATCCGTCTTTACACCTTTATTATCCGTCGTCCTTTTGACTCGGCGACGACGATCGGCGACGAGAGCGTGACGGAAAGAGTATCTCTCACGACACACAGACACACACACACACACACACATTCACCGGAGGGCTGAACCGAAGAAGAGCGGGGACGACGACGGAGCTGAAACGGAGGCGCGCTCAGACGTTGTTCCACGGCGGAGTCTAATCGGCGGGATACCGTTTTAACGAACCTCCGAGCGCCTTGTATGTGTGCTTAATAAGCGCTCGTGCAGGTAATTGACAATGACCTGCCAGTCGGCGTGCGCGACGTTATCGCTGTTCAATAGATAATAAAGGTGTCCTCGGGAGCGATTTGCCACCGCTTCGCTCCTCGCTCCTCACGGCGCGCCGTTATTGCGCTACGCGTCGATATTGTGCGTGTGTACGTATGTGTGTGTTTTACGCTCTTAATGATCTCTTAATTACCGACGCATAAATATTGTGCATTTCCTCCATGCAGAAAGGAATCGCGAGTGATCCTTTGTCCTTACGTAACTGGAAGCGACGACGATGCGATCGAATGCGATTGTCGGTGAAATTTTTATTTTCTTCTCTCTTTTTTTAATTCTGATTTTTGTTCAGTGTTCACTTTTATCTCTTCTCTCAACGCGCGTACGTTCTTAGAAGGCTTGCCATAGGACACTAATAAATGCACAATCAATCAATTAATCACGTGACACTCTTATTCGGAAAAAGTTTTATCTTTTTTTTTTTCTTCGCACGGACAGTTCGAGAATTTCAACGATCAGTTATCGCATATCGTTTGCATATCTCGCGCACGAAAACGCGCTATTTTTTTTTCTTCCTTTCAAGAAATCGGCGCACTACTCCGATCGGCAGCCGGCGCGCGTCGCGATCGACAGAACGCGCGCTGCTCTCGGCGATTCCGATAATTATTCGCAGGCGCTCGACGACAGCCTCGTTATCGTTTCGTGCTCTCGATGCGAAACGTTATCGTCGCGACACGACGAAGATAGCGCGTGTGCGACGCGTCCGAGCGTGCCCGAAGCCGTCCGTCGCTGTCGCGGTAAATGGCGCGGAAATCCAGGTTGGTCGCGCGTCGACCTGAAGCCGCGATCCACCACCGTCCCTGACCCGCTCAACCGGCGACCTCGATGAATCACGCCGGAGCGGTCGGAGGCTGATCCCCCGGGCCGACAATCGACGAAAGTTCACACGCGAGGGAGCGAGGTCTTCTCTGCCCTCTCCTCTCCCCCTCCCCCTCTCTCTCTTTTTCTCTCGCGCTTCGCTTCACGACCTTCGATGAGCGAGGAGAGTCTCGCTTCGATGAAACGATCACCGAGATGCAACCGTCGATGCACGATAACGGTCAGAAGGTTCCGAAGGTCCTTACGTCTCGTGCGTCTCTCCCAAGATTCTTGACGACAGCGGGTCGAAGTGGCGCGGGTTCTAGATCTGTCTTATATACTTCGTTTCCGGAGGATGGTCACGCCAGACTCGACATCATATCAAGAGGCGCGGTCGCGTCTCGCGCTTTAGCGAGTCAGCAGGATGTTCCACGCGGGACACCTCGGAAGAAAGGAGCTTTCCGCGAAAACCGTACTCGTGATCCTCCGCAAAACGTGTCCTCGTCACGTCCGACCGATCGAAGGAGGTTCGCGCGAGGAATTAGAAATCACCACTTCCGCGACCTCGCTTCGACGAAGGAGGTCTTCGTTTAAATGTTTTACGTGGGACGGATGATAAAACCGAGTCACTCCCTCGCCCGGCGGCGAGAAGATCGAGAGGGATCGTACGATACGTGTGGCGATCACTTTGTTCTCCAAGGCACTCCCCGAGACGCGGTACTTCCGCAAGTTCGTTCCCGAGAGTCCCTTCCACGTGATGATTCGCTCCGGAGCCTCTTCAATAACAGAAGATCGCCTTCAATAACGAGGAAAATGAGGCCTGGATGAAGACGGAGATTCTCAATGACGGAAGATTATACCGAGGATGCGAGGTTGCGCGGTGGATGCGGCCGCGGACTGGTCGGGCGAGAGCTACTACCTCGTCCCGTCGAATCATTCAGGCAGATTAAGTCGAGATTACGTTCTACCGAAGAGATCCTACCGCGCCGGGGGATGGGATTCGATTATGGCACACTCGCGTCACTCAACAATTCCCGGCGCAAAAGTTAATGCGAAGGCGCACCGGTGCACCGTGCGTCCGCGTTTCTGCCTATCGCTGATATCTCGCTAATCTCGAATGGAATCGCCTGCACGCGTCGGCCGAACCAATTCGTTCTTTTTTTTTTTTTCTCCGAGTCTCCAACTGCACAAAACAATTTTGAATATGACGGTCGAGCTCTCCGTTTTCCCGCGCAACTTCTCCGGGTAGCTCCGCTAGTAATCCTGCACATTACCCGAACTCGCGACCCCGCGCAACATTCACAAACACACTTTGTCTCACACTGCCAATTTCTTCGCGACAGCAGCCGCGATGATCTATCCGATCGATCGATCGCCGATCTTCCGCGTCGGCGCGCGCATGTCCGCGATAAGCGGATCGTCGAACGATCGAAAATCGCGAGGGCGGCACTTCTCACCCCCTTCTGAACCCCTCTCGCTGGATGGGGGTCGTCGATCCGGAGGCGTATGCGACGTCGCCGGCGCCGCTTCGCGATCCCGGATCTCTCGGAGCCGTTCACGGCGCGCGCGGAACACACGATAAACCGAGCGCACACACGGCGCAGGTAAGAACGGTTTTCGAACAACTACGTGCCGGTCGGAAGGCGGCGTTTCTTTCTCCCCTGCATCGTGCATCGGCTCGCCGCAGAGAGAGGGAAATGGCGAAACCATGGTAGGAGGAGGTGGAGGTGCTGCTGCGAAATGCCGCGGGGGAAGGGATACGAGCGAGGATCTATGATAGTCCCCGTGGATCGAGATCGGCCGGTGGCTGTGTTGTGTCGCGAGAGAGAGAGAGAGAGAGAGGACGAGAGCACCCTCCGACGTTTTTATCGGTTTTCCGTCGATCTCGCCGCCGCGCCGCACCGGCGGCACTTCTCACGTGGAATTTCACCGCCTCACTTTTACGGACTTTTATATTTTAACGTTTTTTATGACTAACTTTGTTCATTGAGCAGAAATATGTGGCAAATGGATCGTATAAATTAGGACACTTCCTATATAGCATGGCAGAAACATTGCAAAATATTGCTACAATGTGTTTCAGCATTGCAAAATATTACTGCAATGTTGCTGAAACATTGCAGCAATATTTTGCAGTGCTGTGTTGAATGGATTGTTTGCTAAAATTACGAGTAACTCCTTAAGTGGTTGAAAGAATCTCCCCATATAATATAAAAAAATAATTAAAATATAAACATTTTTTCAGATTTACATTTCATAAACAAGAATTTTTTTAAATTATTTTTGTGAGTTATGCATATAACGTGCTTTTAATTCTTTAATTCAACTCGAGTTCATCACAAACTAAGTAAAATTTTAAACAGCGCAATTGCAGTTTCCGATCAAAATATTTGGTAACACTTTTAAGTAAAGAAATATTTCGAAATAATACGTATAAAAAATATAAGATATATATTTTGAAAAAAAAAGAAGCATTCTACATGCAGCGACTGCAGTCGCAATTTTACGCGCAGTGAGTCGACTAACCCCTGACTGTCAGTTGGTTCCTGTCTAAAGCAACAGGTGCTCGTCAACCGCTGCCATGTGGTGGCCGCACGAATGTAAGGTAGCACGCGTTTCTTACATTTCAAGTTACGATATTTTTTGGATCACAAAAGGAATCGTCATCATTTATATTTTTAACCCTCCAGACACCGTGGGTCCATGAAGGAACGTTATTTTTCAAAGGGTTTTTAAACTCAAAAAAATTTGAAAAAAATCTGGTATACTCTTTCAATATTTAAAAATACGATTTTATTTGATCTGTATCCTACTATCCGTTTTCTACTATTTTTTACGTGTTTAAGGCACAGATATTATTGCAGTAAAAATTTCATGACTTTTTTTATACGTTTAAAAAAAAATTATAGCTCAAACCCAAACATACAGTTTATGTTTAGTACTTATAAGAAAAAATAGCGCAATGGTGCCTGCTTCAATAAGATATAATTATTTAATGACCCGAAAATGAAGTAATTTGATTCACAGAAAATGGAAAAAGAAATAATAGAAAAAGGCAAAGAAATTATTTTTCGAAAAAATCTGTACTTTATAAATGATCATTATATAATAAATGATCAAAAATAAGTATAGTTTCAAGAAAAAATTATATTTAATGTGCATCTTCAGCAGAGCATTTACCCATCTTAAACACAGATCTGCTCTAAATTTCTATACCTATTATCATGAAAATAATTTTTTATTCACATTATACATCAAAATAAAGACTAAGAATAGAAAAAAAAATATAATTGACTCTCTTTGATAAAATTCAATTTTTGCAAACACGAGACACCGTAAGTCGCTGACGGCACACGCTTCATTTTCATTTGTCGCTGATGAGACTGACGTCTTTTGACCGATAAATCCCCCCACTATTAACTTTTTTAGGGAAGGGAGGAAGCCAGACGCTTTTGTTTATTAATTATAGTTCAAGATATATAATTCAAGATTGAAAAACCCACGATGCCTGCGGAGGATTAATTCTCTCCCCAATCAAAGGCAGTTTCTTATGCATCTCGGGGACAAGGAGGGGAGGTATAAAGAAATGATAAAAAAAATTCCCCACCGATTCCTTATCAATCCTTTAATTATTCATATATTGTTTTGCTGGGAGGGATTTACATTAATGGGACCATAACACCTATGCGCGCAAAATCTACAAATGGTAATCTTAAATATGCATTCGATATAATATTTTGCCACTTATATAGTGATCGGTAGACTTTTCTCTCCGCCTCTCTACACGTACGGTAGACAGATTATACAAAACATCATGTCGTACAAAATAGTAGTAGTAGTATCATTTATCAATTTCGTTCCAACGGACGACCCGCTACGCACGGTACCGATTGCATTCAGTCGCGTAGTACTTACGCTTCACTCTTCGAACGCGCGAGAATTCTAAGAAACATACGACTAGGGAAATTAACGAGTTTCGTGGTCCTTTGTATCTCGAAAAGCGCCTGGCTCTTCGCTTCTTAATGAATACACATACCGAAGGATAATTAAATTCAAAAATTCGATGTACCTCCTCTGAAATCACTGAAAAAATATCGTACGTAGTGGTTTTGTTAATACAAAGTAAATCTCGAAACTTAAAGATACTCGTGCAAAATCACGCAGGCGACCCAGGCGTACATATAAATATCTCCTATTGATATTATAATCTCCCTTTTAACATAAAAAAAAAATAAGACTGAGGAACAAACATTGTTTTAAAATATTTTCGTGTTCTAGAAAAACACATGACATTTAAACGACTCTGAAAATACGACTTGAAGATAAGATTAGTGCTCTCCTTAGAGACGCAATAATCTTTTTTTTTTCATAGCACATCTTTCAGACGTGTGCTATCTTTTCGCGCTATATCAACAGAGAAGAACTAATTCTTAAAATATAAATCTTCTCTGTCATGCTTTTTCTTTGTATTCGCGTAGAAATGTGTATACGTGTATAAATCTTGAAGAATTGTGTTTGCCAAAGTATTGGTTTTTGTACTACTATAAATCGTTAACAAATAAGCGTGGATCTCGATGTGCGGGATAGGATCACAACGAACGAACGAAACTGAAAAAGACGGGAGACATTGTACTATGATTCAAGTTTTATTAAACAAATTAAATACAAAAGATTTTCTGTTGCTTGCTGTCCGCGTTATATAGACGAATATATCTCGGGGTTATAAATAATTAAAACAACAGAACGAGGCATGAGATATAAATAAAATTAAAGAAAGAGACGGTGAACGGAAGAAAATGCGGCCCGTCTTAACTTACATTTCTCGAACAATAAACATTCTCGCGTGTTCGCATTGTATTGTTTTTTCTTATCGAATTTTATTAAAAGAAAAGAGCAAGAGTGTGTGTTAACTACAAAGCGTCCAGACTCCTTTTAATTCGAGACTAAATTTATGACGCTACTGAAAAGTTTACACGATTTTACTGGAATAAAATTGAAATTTCCACCGAGAATTCTGCGTTCCAATTTGTATTGTAAATAGTATATATTTCATATACTCTTGTATAAAAATTTCCTATTTCTTGCAAAAATTTCTTGCATTAAAAAAAATTGTTAGAAACATGTCGGTATCTCAATCATAATAAGCAAAATAATATTCTCGCGATATCCAGAATTCTCGATAAAAATTCGGTTCTTTTCGAGAGTATTATAAATGCACATGGAATGACATAAAAGCCTGGTACGCCTAAAATGCAAAAGATGACGAGAGAAAGAACAAAGATAAAAGTAGATTTGTTGCGCCAAACCTAAAGAAAAGAAAATGATTTAATTTTTTTTAACTGTATTACGAAGAACCTTAATTACTGGTAAATACGCTTAAAAATTTTTTTCGAGAACGTTGGATATTAATATTTAAAAGTCGTTAGGATATGTACAAAGAGATATAATATATGAATATGAAGTGTGTATGTGTGTAAATGTATTGAATTCCTGTCCCAAAAGACCGAGCTGGATTACACATTCCCTCCCGATCTTTCGGGATCAACTATGTCGAAGAGTAACACAGTCTTTGTGGATTTCGAGAAGGAGAAGAAAATTAATAAGCTAATATTATTAATATGACTATGTAACAGCATTTTATGAAACGAGATTTTACTTTTTTTTGGATGATCGGAAGAGGAAAGCATTATAGATGGATGTAAACACGGCAAGACAAAGTTTGGAATGTAATTAATAAGAGATCCAAGTATCCAAAAAAGTACTGTGTTGACCCTCGATATTCTTTCTTTTCGTCTTTCTCACACATTCACTCTTTCGCATTCTTCCTTATTTTCTCTCGCGCGTTTTTCGATTTCCGCATACTTGGCAATCGCAAAAACGGTGCCTGGGTAATTAGGCCCTCTTTGCTAACGCGTCGATACATATCGTGCACGTGAATTACAATTTCTTTATAATACTTGTAAAAGGGCTCGAGTCTCGTGTAAGTAGACAAGAGCGTATGTGTGTGTGTATGTATGTGTATGCATGCATACGCACACATGCATGTGTACGCACATGTTTGTATCTGTGTGTATATATATAATATACATAGATAAATCTACTATAATAAAGCCAACCGTTTCTCTCGTACCGACATGTAAAGTAGCGAAAATGTTATTTCTTCCTTTTGTGTTTGTCCTCGAATTCTATGACATACGATCTGAAGAAGTTTCTTTCGCACATGTGGAATATTACATCTGTAAAACTAAACAAATAATCCCGGCATTCGTAAAATAACGAATATAAACACGATGATAACATCGATGATAAAGTATCGAACTAAAAATTGAAATTAGAAAAATAATTTATTTACAAGTTAAAATTCGTTATACGTTCTGTAAAAATAAATGGAGCGATAGTTTCGTAACGTGTAAAGCTCGGTGACGCTTAAAACTGCGCTGTTGTGAAAAACAATTATCTCAATCGTAACCGTCGAGAAATTCTTTTTCTTTTGTACTTGATTACGTTGTCATTAAAATTCAGCAAAAGCGTAAAAGTACATCAACTTTCCTTCTAAAATTTGAATTGTCTGTACCAGAGCCAGATTGGCAATAGAAATCTTTTAAAAGGAAGGCGCTTAAAATGGAGTAAACCGTTTTCGAACAACGCGTAAACGAAATCTAAAACGATTATGAGACGTTTCCATTTTTTACCGATAAAGAGACGAATTGTTTTATTTCTTAAATACATAATACTTGTGAAACCATTGAGTTAAACACAAGACCGCACTATTCTAAACAATGAATCTTTGTCTCATCTCTCGTAGTCCCTTTGCTCCTCTTCCCTAAATACTAACACTACGCTATTTACACCAACTTACACTATTATGGGACACTAAAGATTAACCTACCAAGTATATATTACAGGACACGCTGTCATATTCGTACTTTCTCTGGCGACACGCAGTATATATAACACATCTTTGGACTTGGTTTTATTACACATTTATATAGAATATTACGATCGTTTTCTCTCCTCTCTCAACTAATTCGCTTCTCGCCATTTCGTGAAAGCCCACGAGCGCTTATTCGAGAAGCGTTTCTTCAGTCTAATAAAAGAAAAGTATTCTCCTACCGTCTTCTCCCGCTTATCGGCATTTACCATTTATTTGTCGCTTTCCACGATACGTTATACAAATATTTTTAACGCTTGAGATTCTCGGTGATTCCTTCAGGTTCGCCGTGGGGACCCTTGGAAGACAAGCGTTTTGTTTAAATAAGAATAAACGCCTTTACACGTAGTAAAGTCTAAGTAGGTTCCACCAAAGCGAAAATTGGCCCGCGCCTCAAGAAAGAATGTCACATGTTAACGACCAAAAGCTTTCGAATTAGGATGCTACCATTACGAATGCAAAACGATATTCGCGAAGAAAATTCACGAGCGTCGTCGATCTTTCTTGCATTCTCTTTTCTTTAACGACTCGTATATAGTAATCATCTAGAAACGATTTCTCTTTTGAAAAAGAAAGATCGTATGACGAAATTAACTAAATAGTAATCGAGACGGCGAAACTCGTGGACCACTTAAACCGCCGACACTTGGGCGTCTTCGTCATCTGTAACATTTCAAAATGTGTCTTAGTAAATGGCACACTAAAGTGCCAAATGTGATGACTAGAGAACGAGGGACTCTAATTTGAATCAATACGATTTAACGCGTGCAATTCTGTCTGATTTAATAATAATTGATTTAAACTAGAGCAAAAACAAAAATATTTCTATACAATGTTCGATAATGAAAAGATGTATTTCTGCTAAAAATTAAAAGCTATTGTAAAAAATTCCATGCTATATGATATATATGCAGCAAATTTTATATATAATTAATATTTCCATTTTTTATATCTTTACATGTTAGAGTCTCTCGCTAATGCGATGTTTATAAACATATTGCATTTTTTTTCTAAAATTCGAAATATTTTAAAATAGATAAATTAAAAAAAATGAACAATTAATGCAAACAAAAAAATGAAAGAGTAAAACGTGCGACATGGACAAGCAACAAATCATGCCTTGATATCACGCAAAAAGTAAACAAAAAAATTGCAAAATTTAATATATTATAATGTTGCAAAATTCAATGATGTAGGCAAGCTAGTGTATTATGCAATGATCACTAATGTAAATATTGATATAATGCAAACAAATATGATTATGCTTAATGAATGCTATATGACGAGCACATTGATTAAACACAAACTTTACAAACACGTTCTGCAGGCATTTCTTTCATTTTACAAGTAAATGTAATATTTATTTACACTATATACTAAGAATCGTATAATATCCGCCAATATGGTAATATTGTCTCTGTGTTCATAATTATATTTAATATTGTGTTTAAAGTTGTGTTCTTAATCGTGTTTACTGCTTTGTTCAAGATTTCGTTTCAATTATGTCATACAAGTCTTTTTTAGAAGTAGAAAAAAATCATTTCAAAAAAGATGGCTTGCAAACATTTTTAAACTAGCACCATATCATAAAAAAGACGATAGCTTTAAAAATATCATTATCTATTTAAATAAATACACAAAAATTGAAAATGCATAGCATCAAGATAAGAATCATTTTCAACAGCATGATGAAAAATATTAGACGAGAAAAATTAATAAAAATGTTGCGCAAATTGATGGTCGTGAGAGTACAGTTTTTACGAAAGCTATTCTGACAGTAGTGAGCTGACAGAGTGCTTTCGCCAACAAATCGAAACTCCTCGCCGTGCGTGAACGTTGACAACGAGAACGTAAGAAGCCTCAACGAGCGTAAATCGAATAAATGTGTGTATGACAGTGAGTGTGAACCGTGTGTAAACGTGGTAGAGCGATTTGGCTAGTACCATCTTCGTGATCGGTGCCCCGATAGGTGACCCCTTCGTGGCTGTTAGCACGACCGAGTCTGTGCAATCTCGCCATCTGCTGCGCGACTTTGTACGCTGGTGGTTGACGGCATTGCGGTGCGCTACTCATGCCGGACCGCATCGACGACGATGTCATGTTGCCCGCCATGGCACTCATCGTCGTCATTATGGTCGTAGTCCCCGCTCCGGGCGGTGGTAACGGGGTTGGCATCCCTAGGCCCATGTTTACTCCTAATCCCGTAGTACCTGAAAACCCTCGACTCTCTCGATCTCTTTCTCTTCCTTCCGCCTTTCAACATCCGCCTTCTCAACATCCTCCTCTCTCTCGTCGACAAACTAATTCGCCTACCTCCGCGGATACAGCGTTTGTAAGCGAGAGTGTCGGGATCATCGCGCTTGTGTCCGTTTATTAATTTATTAATTATGTTCGTTAGATAGAATTTTAATTAACGAAATTGACGTGAAGAGAACCTGAATATCTCTTATACATAAGATATTAAATATATTATATCCTTGCAAAATAAATTATATCAAAAATAAATAAAAAATAGAGATCTTATTTTTATAGCACTCTACATAAATTTGTTTCAATCTCTACATATTTACAATTTACACTTTTGCAACGTATAATATTATTGTTATTCATTATTATTATTATTGTCTCTTCTGTCAATATTCAATTTGTCCAATTATATCAAATGAAATTTTTTTCTTCATCTTTTTCATTCTTTAGAAATAGCATAAAAAATTACAGCAGTCGATTAATCATTGGGAGAAATAAAAGATAGTCGCGCTCGCTTATATCTGAAATCCATGAGAGGTACGCGAAATTAATAAAAACCGCAAAAAGACATTCGTCGCTACCCGCCACACTACCTGCCCAAGAGGAAGGAAGCACAGATTATTATTTTACGTTAATATCCTGAAAAGAATGGTCAATTATCTCCACTAATACTAATACAGTACACGCAAATGGAGCAAGCTCAATACAATGCGTTGCGCTTTTCTAGGCCACATTAGAAACGAACGATAGTGCTATACATTTGTCACCAGTGCGCGCACCAGCATATCCACTCGACAAATGATTGTTACACGCACGACAACGTCACGCACCAGAAACCAAACACGCCACTTTTCCTCGAGGAAAACAATCTCCTTGTCAAGTTCGGACAAAGCTCAAGCTGTATAAAGATACCAAAGACCAACAAGATTACTTTCTACCACTATTCACAATACTTCGACATGTTATTCCGCATGCATGAGCCATACTGTGTATACACATCCTCAAAATAATATATTCCGCTTCGCAGCAGAGACAACAAGATCAACGCGATGAGTCAGTGCAAGCCAGACAGACGAAACAGGCAGACAATCGCGAACTCACCTTGAGGAGTTGGGGGTTGATGATGATGATGATGATCGTGATAATGTTGGTGGTGGTGATGGTGGTGATGATGATTGTGGTTGTGATTCTGATTCTGATTGGCAGGAAGCGGAGGTAACACTGCTACCGCGTGAGGAAACGGGGGTGCTCCGCCTCTTATAACAGACCCTGCACCATACAGAGGCCACATACGACATATTTTTTTTACAAAATCTACAAACTTGTACCGATACTGGAAACGCGAAGAGATCCTCGGAATGTATCGCCTTTATGCGATGCAAATATTTTCAAAAGCGTACGATTACGACGAGTAACGCATGAAATATCGCCTGCGAGATCAAGCGAGTATAGTAACAAGCTGTGAAGCGAATCTTACAAGCGGCGGAACCTTAAGAAGCAACTGAAAGCATAGCTATTATACATTATTTACGCAGTGCTCAATGACGCGAATATCAATAAAAAAACATACGGCACGCAATGTTTAGTAATAATTAATTCTTTATTCATATATTTATGGTAATCCGTTTAACGCTTGAGGGTACGTGGCCATGGGACATACGTTTATCAGCGATAAAATTTAACCAGCGACATAAATGGCAAATAATTACGCAAAATAATAATATAATACATCAACGGAAACTCCTAATATATTTAAAACTCAACAGATCAATAATTAAAATCATGTACGTATTTATTACAAATGATTTATAAACTCAAGTCGTGACTAGGCATTGAAACTTTGATTTAATTCTCAACGCTACAGCATCAAACACAAACATCACTTTCATATGTCTATAGCATTAAAATCTAGACACATCAAAATTATACACTAATTTCGATTCTAAATACTATCAACAGTACTATCACTCAATACAAAATGACTGACATGTAATCACCTGGCAACATAAAAACAAATAATGCAAAAACTAAAGCCAACGTAAAATAATGTAAAAACGAGCAGCGAATGGGGGTGTAAACAACCGTATAATCTCACATTGTAAAAATGTATCCAGCTCTCATCGTGAGCGCGTTAAGAAAAATTCGATTTCCGATGCCGATTGCTGGTCCGACGGCACCGGACACCGCGAAAGAAAGTACCTCGACTACTCTACTACGGTGTCTCTACGGATCGGGCAAAAGGAACAGCACACGAGCACACTTCGTCATAATCCGTTCTCTCGTTTCACTCTCGTGGTTTTTGATTACGTACCTTGCAGAGCGGAGTGCCGTCTTTGCGGTGGCGGTGGGCTGCCGCCCGCTTCCACGCTGCTCCCGCTGTGGCTGTCCAGTTGAGTGCTATGACCACTGTCACTGCTCGTCACCGAACCTACGCACAGGTTCCCAAGACACTTCTATCACTACACACGTTCTAACCGAGGGATTACGCCCTGACACGATTGCTAAACGATCCTATCGTCTAAGTCGCGACGCACATTCGCCTCTCATTCGTAATCCGTGTCTTTTTGTCTTTCTAAAATAAACAGTCTCACAGAGAACCGGCGCGAGAACCTAAAGCTAATCATTTCGTCACGATCTAATTGCACATCTCTCGCACATTCCTATCTATATATCTTTCTTGCCGTTTATAAACATTTACATCCTATCATTGGCAGAGCGTAATCAACAAATATATCTTATCTGTGCGCGACTGTACGCCATGTCATAACTGATGGTATTTATTGATCCTTTGATTGATACGCCGTTCAGTAATCAGATTGTGATCATTTAAATGATTAATTTTATGTTCAATTTAGATTACGGCTGTACAAATTACTCTTTAAATTTTTGATAACATTTGCGAATTGTCAGAATTTATTGATTTTCTATTTTGAGTGCATAAAAGCAGCGCTATAGATATCGATCTCATTAAAGTATGACTCCGTATGTCCCATGGTATGAGAGTTTCGAGTCGAAGCCGCAGTTCGTTTGGAGTTAGGTTCGAGGTATTTGTGATGTCTAATCGAAAAGAAAAGCTCGCGCTAGTAATCGGCGTACAAGATGCGTGTGTGTGTCGTGTATATATGGATCAACTAAATAACATGGAACATTTATGAATTGCGTAAACGGCTGTGCAGCGTGCATAATAATGAGACTCCTTGTTGCGAGACCTGACCAGTGTATGTAACGAGCAATGAAAGTGCGTGATGGTGCTGCGCGAGATGCGTGTCTACTGAGTCGATATTTAATTGATTAATCTATCGGTCTGTCAATACGGTCTAGAAAGTTATAAACGAAAAGCTGTTACCGCAAAATAAAATAACTTGGAAATCTATTTAGACGGAATAATCCATCTAAATATGTCTTTAGAAAAACTTAAAGAATGTATCACTGTACCGGACAGCATCTCGCTTCATACCATTTCATGTAGAAGAAAATCATACTCACCGCTTGTCAAAGTTTTCCTCAGTGGCTGAAGATTGCTCAAACTAGTTACACTACTGCTCTCCGCACTGAGGTCGACAGGTGGTAGTAGGCTGGCAGGAGTATCGCTGTGGGACCGTTCGTGCATCGGTACCCTGCTGCCAGATCCTACTCTCCTAGGTGCACCTGGACTAGGCTCCAAACCGCTCGAATGCAGCGCCAATCCCGGTACCGGTAATGGCGGTGGACAGTGCTTAGGTTGATATGGTCGTGTCTTGTGAGGATCAGACAAAGCCAACATCTTCCTGACTGCCTGCGGCGACGCGGCGCCGAATTTTGTACCTAACAAATTCATAATCGATCAAGAGACGCGGTAGAGTGAACGCACAGCGAGAAAGGCCGCGCGTCTCTTTACACGAGCTGGCTACTTCCGAGCACCCGAGATCATCAGATCTCAGTAATAGCTGAATCGAACAAGTTCTAAGTAGTCTCAATCGATAGCTTGAAGTGAATTGTATCATAAAATGTTTTATTTTTTCTATTAAAAAAATTACACAACAAAATCTTTTAGAACACTTATATTAAACGCAGCTGTAGAGATTCGCCAACCTTGTATACTCTTCCTGCCTTCACTGGTGCTACTAGCGCTACTTGTAGTCGACAAAGTAGGCGACGGATGCCTCCTTCCCCGACTGCCACCCAGCGGTACTGCAGCTGCAACTGCAACGGCTCCTGCATGTGGCTCGCAATCGACAGAAAGTTGATGCAACCGTTCCTCATCGGTGATCACTTTCATGTTTGCGAGATAGGCCTTCACCCTTCGAACCATCTGTGCTTCCTCAAACATTTTCTTCGGATTTGGTGCAGCTGTGGATTTCTTTCGTCGTTTCACCGTCGCAGTTTGGCCGCCTAAAATCGCGATAAAACAGATAAAATATTGTATTTAGAAGTCAATCTAGAGACAGAGAAAAACAATATAAGAAACTCACCTTGATTGCCAGTAGTCATTTGGTTCAGAGCTACCATCGCGGAACTTGGAGGTTGCCCGCCTCTTTCCAGCATAGTTAGTAAATCATAGGGTGAGGAACACATGTTTGTTAATGCTCTCACTTCCTTCGCAATCATCCTGAGTTTTTCGAAATTCACCAGACTTTCTACTCTTGAATCATTACCAAGATGTATAAAGGTCAAGTCTTTTTTCACGACCGGATAAAATGGTATCTGAAATAATCATTTAGCTCGCCATAAAAATGGAAATAGATAATGCATGCTTGAATTATAGATATTATAGAAATAAATAGTAAACAGTAAAGTACAAAAATAAACATTAATGGAAGATAATTTTGTTATAAATGGATGACTCACTATCGGTGGTTGCGTTTGTTCAGACGCTACCAATTGCCGGTATTTACTCATATTGCGACTGGGATCCATTAATTCTTGTAGATCGCTGAATAGTCTTTGATATTTGGTTGGCAGTTTCTCCCACGAAGCTCTTAATCTCGAGACCGAACCATGACCCAAACCGGATACGATTGCAAACATGGAATTGAAATTTTTGCACTCCTTGCATTGGCCTACGCAGAAAAATATCGCTGATGTAAAGTAAATAAGAGGTAAAATAAGAAAGAAGGTTCCAAATACTTACGCGCTATTTTAATAAATTGCTTTATAATCTTACTGCGCCGTACGAGATTATGTTCGGAACAAACTTCTGTTACGACCCAGAACATTTCCCTGTTGACTAGTTCTGCAAACTGACTGAGCATAGGCACGCCGTACCTACTTTTCAATTCAAACAAATCATCCACGTATTCTGTGGATTCGATTTGTCTGCAACAAAAAATAAGTTTATTGTTATTATAAAACAAGTAATCAAGTAGCCAGTATAGATTCAATCTGCATTAGGCAGATTTAAATATTTCATGAAATATCAAATTACCTGAATATACTGAAGTCTTGTAGAGTCAGTTGTATTGCTACTTCCACAGCATTCAATTGCAGAAAATGGACTTGGGACTCTCGAATGAGTTCTGGGGCTTGATCGTCAGCCACTAAAGTTTCGGAAATTCCATTAGTTTTCAAATAGTATCGAGAGCTTAATCCGATTCGTTCTGCAAGATTCTGCAACTGATCCGGCAATCTACGCTGTTTGATCATGCCACCTTCGCCGACGCTCACTTCCGCCAAAGAGAAATTTGAACTGCTCTCTGTTATGCCAAATTCTTGAAGTGCAAGCATCACCACCTGTAATAAATTAATGGATCATTATATAAATTCACAAGTATTTTTCTTCAATTGTTAATGTCAGCAGGATAAAATTTATTTACCTCATGAGCAGTTGTTTCTTTGTGAATAAGGAGATACTTGCAGGTTTGATCAGCTTTATATACTTTGAGCACATGTTCAGGATAATCGTTTGCTCTCAAATCATCGTAACAATAAAGCGACGTAAGATCTGGATTACTCTTCGAATGATATAGATTAGTGGTAGTTGTCGTAAGCCCTGTTCCCGGTGGTGTGTGTGGCGGCGCAAGAGGGTCATCCACATGTACACCGTCGCTGTTAAAATTAAAAAATATCTTACATCAGCAAAGGATTCATGTAACTACTCAATTATTATTTGTGCGACATTCAAATGCACTCACTTGATCGTATTCTTTGGCAGTATGTTCATTTTCATAAGTGCTTTCTGTAATCGCCGTTTAGGTCCAAGAGTCATAAATCCTTTGTGCTCTTTTTTAGAATCTTTGCACGGCGACACATTGTTGTCCGGAATTAATAACGGTACTCCACCAATCATGGGATTTAAAGGATTCACAGGAGTCATGGGATCTACATGTGTTGATAGTCTAACTCGTGGATCCGATGGAAGCCTGGGTATTTCCGGCTTATTTGTTCTACCTCGGGGTCTCGGAGAATTGTCAGGCATTTGAAGCATTTCTTTGAAAGCTGTAAAACGTCGTCAAATTATTTAAAGTAAAGAAAGATCATCATTATTCCTGTTTTGTAAATTAAACTCACCAAGCAAATTAGATTTTACAGTTATACTGAGGTGTGTAGAAGCTCTTAGAATATCGAGAGCTTTTGCATGATTTACGTGCTCGAAACTTTGGCCGTTCACTTCTAAAATCTGATCACCTCTCTTTAAACCGACATCTTCAGCCTTAGATCTCTTATCAACTTTTGAGATAAATATACCAAAACCTCTCTCAAATCCTCCTAAAATGCTAAAATTTAAGACTTCGTCCCTGTTTGGCCTAGCTAGTGTTACGTTCCGTGTTCTCGCTTTTGCCGCACACGCAATATTTAACAACCTGAAATTTCAATTATAAGTTAATAGTTAATTTCTTTAATGTTTTATTATATTTTTGCTTGAAAAAATAAAATAGTAAAACAGAAAATTACCTTTGTTGTCCTAACATTTTCTCTCTTTCCAAGCCAGTTTCAAATGCTTCTAAAAATTCCATCATTGCTGGATCAGTCTCAAAATCAGTAAAATGATTATTCACCCATAAGAGCACGACGCGAGCAACGCGATCTCGCACTTGCGCTTGATCAAACCACTCCAGCAATTGACTTGCAACTAACAACGGACTATCAATGAACGTTCGATGAGTCAATAAGAAATCCTCCACATAAGTAGGATCCGTAATACTGTTTTCTTCAATGAGCTGTAACATCAAACGCTCTGGCGTTCCCCGAATCACCACGTGACCCCTTCGCGCTGCACCATCCAACGCTCCCCGCAATTCAGTCACTAGAATTACCCTTCCATTTTCTTCATGCCTCCTTGTGTTCTCTTCGCCTTGATGCTGTATTCGAAAATAATCTGCTTGCGTGACGCAAACGAATTGGCAATCGTCGCACCTGTAGATAGAAAACCCCATTTTTGCTTTCCTATACCTTTCTAGGTATCACGACTTATACAAAAATAGGAAAGAATCACATTACGAACTTTGTTCTCATAACTCCACGATGTAACAGCCTCTCCATAGTAGGTAAGATACCAAAACTATCTCCAAGACCAAGTTGTTCAATTTCGCCATTGCTGTGTTCAATCTCAACAGCGCCGTTGATCAGCACGCTCCAACTGTCGAGTTCCTCACCGTCGTTTAAGACCACCATGCCAGCACGATCTACCACCGCGAATACCATTACAGCGCACAGCGCTCTTCTGACAGCCAAAGTCATGTTTGTGAAAGCTTTCAATTGTTGCGTGAACTCTAAAAGCGTCTCTATGTCGTCCTCTGTTCTCTCAACAGGATCCTTTTCTAAACATTCTCGCACAGGATCACGCACCGTTAAACTCTAAAATATCGTAAAATTAAAAATTAGTATCACATCTAATGTATCTCTTGAAAAAACGATGAGATAAATCATAATACTTACGTCCATGCTCTCTGCCAGATCCTCCTCCTCATCGCTATCAACAATGGACTCCACGAGACCTGACAGATCCACCTCATCAGGATCCGCGTCTAACGAACTTTGTACAGATGTCATTGTGTCAGATCCACTGTATGCTGAACTTGTATCACTTGAATGACTGCTCCTGTTTGATTTCTGATACAGCTCCGGCCTGCCAGTAAGGCCCTGGGAGAACTACAAAAGATACATTTTTTCAACTTATTTATTTTTAAATTTTTTAAAGATTTATGTACAATAGTTTCTGCTAGATTGTGATATGATCTACAAACTATGTATTATTCTTATAAGAAATATTTTGTAAAAAATCTTTTGTCAAACTGTTTTAATCAAAATGTTTTAAAATTTCGTGAGTACATTCCTAGATAAAAAAGAAAAATAAATGTTTCTATGAACATTAGGCTGAAAATGCTTTATCAAAATAATTGCACACAAATAGATTTGAAATAATAACCAAGTAATAAATCAGATTCTTTAACTGTTCATTTAAAGACCATCATCTATGAAACATCAGTTAACAATGAAAAGAATCTGTAAGTATTATTTGATGTTACTGTATTCATGTCCATTATTTTGACGAAGCATTTACAGTCTTGTTCTTCCTTTTCCTCCAAAAGCATGCTGATGAAATTTTTAAACATACTTAAAACTCACCCTGTATATTATATTCAACAGATATAATGAAGCTAATAAGAAAAACAATAATGAACAAGACTTGGAAAACAGGCTGATAAAAAAATTCATCTGTCACTTACACAAGCAAGTTTACACTAGCAAGTTGTATAAATTATAAAAAAGTATATTGATGTGAAATACAACTAGCAATAACTAACCTAACACCTGTCTCATTTAATCTAACCCTTCTTTGGCTCTTTTCAATGTAATGAGTATGATAAACAATTGAATTAAACATGCGCTGAATGCGCTTAATCAAGAACTGTTTAAAACGGTGATCTGCAAGGAAGGAAGACCTATGAAAACAATTTGCAATGCTGTTCCTGAGCATCGGAGACAACCTGTACCTGCATAGCTCCAGATGTAAAAACAAAAACATCCATGACGACGACGACGCTGCTTGCTCGCCAGCAGCGCAAAGTAGGAAATACCAGGAATGGGCGTGATTAGGAGACAGGCTCTAGTTCGCGGTTAGGTTAGGTCACAGCGACATCACGCACGCATGCATGCATGTATATATACCGTCCAGCCCGTGCATCGAAGCACGGATGTATGCACTTCTCGCGCGCGCCCATACACACATTCGTCATCCAAACAGGACACCTACGACGACTGTTGTCATGTCATCGAACGAGGGGCGACCGCGACGTACGCCGTACGCCCCGCGCTCTCGAAGAAGCCGCTCGCTCCCAACGAGGCAGGGGCGGCCACGAGAGAGAGGCAGACGGAAGAGGGGAAACAGAGCCAAGGCCATTTTGAGTAGATCTCCGAGAGGAGAGGTACTCACTTGATACACGCCGAACGCGTCCATCGCGTCAACGGAACCCGCGATCCTCGTCGTTGCTGTTCTCTCGTCTTCCCCCCGTCGGCGGAGACACGATCACAACTGAACCGACGAATCGTCCGCGGCCACGGAA
>QKQZ01016611.1:0-11714 GCA_003595255.1 Solenopsis fugax | reverse complement strand
ACAAATTTCAGTCAAATAAATAGGAATACTGAATCTAAAGAAACCTTTTTCTCTGTGTAGTTAAAAAATTGTATATACCCTGTACATTTATTTATTATTTAAAATGATTAACGCGTATAAAACTTCGATGTCGCACGCTACTAATGAGAATACTTTTTCGATAAACCTGCTCGATGAACTTGGCGGACCTGGCTTAATTATTTCCACGCTCACGAAATAAAACTTGCGGCAGTTTTCGCAATGATCGTTTTTATAAAAGGCGGAAAAGCGAGGTGGGTAATTAATAAGGGTAATAAAGCGTTTTAAGTGTCCCCGGCGCAGATTTACGGTGTGTCTTTCGCCGAACTTTAACACAGCTCCTAACGCAGTCTGTAAAGGACTGAGGTCTCGCCCGGCGCATGGTCCCCTTGAGAGGTGAACCATCGTGGAACCTCGTTAGAACTTTATGAACTTGCGAGTTCATCTGGACCGATGTTTCGCCGCGCGCGTTGTTGACTCGGTCCTCGACAAAGTATTAAGATCGTCCGTTTGCACACATTCATTTATACGTCGTGCTGCATTAAATTGAAACTGTAAGATAAAGGGGAAAATGTCAGACAGTCGCACAGGTAAAGAGAGAGAGAGAGAGAGAGAGAGAGAGAGAGATATATAACTCGGATAAATCTTATCATCTGTACTGCATCTCAACGCAGAGTATCTATAAGAATAACGGGATTTTATATCAAACGTCCCGACTTGTAAACAGGAAACTCGTGCAAACGTAAAAAGAAAATTGCGTTCCTGTCTCGCGACCTTATTTCTTTATTGGTCCACCGCAACGTTAGTAAGGCGAAGTAAAGTATACAATATACGGACCCCTGGAGCGTGGGTTTCGAAATCAAATGGCATAAGGTAGGCCGCAAAAATAATCCGATAACAAGAAGCGAAGCGAGCCCGATTCGCGACGATGCCATTGCCCTGCGCAATCGCGAGAGGACGGATCAGCGCCCATATCAAAGACCTCTTTGCCCTCTGTAGTGTTTTCCTATCTCCAATAAAATATTTTTGCCGTATCTTGACTGAGCATCCGCCCTCTGCTTCGAAATCGACTCAATAAAGAGGAGCAACTTTTCCAATTTTCTACGAATCGACCGTTCGGAATTCGATACACCAATCTAGCAAATCCTTAGCTCGATTATACGCCAACCGCTCCCCTCTAATCTCCCGGAAATCGCTCCACCAGAATACATCCGTATCCACATCAGTAGACAATGGACACATTCATGACATAATTCACCTATTAATAATGCCTACGTATAACTCGGCGCGATTCAACGGAGTATTACGGAGCAACTGGAATAACAACTTGATGCGAAAATACACGCTCGATCTCTTCATCGCGGACCCAAATTGCGCGGTCAACGTTCAACAGAGCCGAAATTACAACGGCGATATAAACCTGAATAAACCCGTTCCGGTGAAGTTTCGCTTCTCTGGGAGATTGGCGGATTTCTCCTCGCAGTGCGCTGAGAATGGATAGGATCCTGAAACGGAATCTGCTTCGCGGGCGAGGACTCCGGGAGTTGTTTCGCTCAATATTGCGGACACGCGGGCGTGTGTGGCATAGAGATATAGCCGCCGTCCCTCCCGCTTCGCGGCCGCGAGGCGCGTGTTCAACGACGGAGACGCGACACGTAAATTCGACCCCGTTTTCGGGGCGCAGGAAGAAAAATATTGGTAGTAAATTTCACCGAGACGGACGTGCCGCTCCTGTATCTTCCCGCTCGCTCGCGCGATCCGGATGATTTATCTCGCCGCTCATTTTTTCGGCGATGCAACGCGCGCGCGACGCGCGATAGAACCCGCATTCTCGCCGGATACGGCGCGCAGTATTGATAGCGTGGCCAACGTGCCGAGAGATGTATTTCCCCTGTTGTCATTATTTCAAGGGGCAAAAGGGCGAGAGGTACGTGGGGCCGATGCGATCGGCCAGTTGCCGAAACCGCGTTCGATACTCTGGAGATTGAAATTGCTCGTCCTATGCAATTTCACGGACTTCGGAGAATTAATTGTCGTCATATTTGTGAGTTTTTTTTTCAAAAATATATTTTTATACTAATTAACTGAAAGAGCGAAGAGACGAGGAAAGAAGTGAATGAGAGTAATTAAGCAAACTGGATGAAAGTTTATTTGATCATTTTTTTGGACATGAAAGATATATAGTACTCTTTGCATGACACTGGCGATTAAGTCAATGTCAAAAGTTACAACATCGCAGCTATGTAGCAGCGTAATTTTCATGCAATGTGTCACGACCTCACTTTGTCATTAATCGTCATTAACCATGGTAGAACGTCAGGTAGTTTACGCTAGTCCGACTTTATTATACGAACTAAAGGATAGTTTATGTGCAACGATGCGATAAGATAAACTATCTATGTTCCTATGCTCTCCAACTTTAATATCCTCCTGCAAACATTTGCCTTCGATCAGGCATAATGGACTCTGTACCAAAATGCAGCTTTACTTTGTTGTGGAATGTGTACGCAATGAACAATTTCATAAATTTCATAAATTCATCCTATTTCTCAAGTTTTAGCCATAAATTCTAGGCAACAAAAACATCAAGTTATATTTTAATATTTGTAATATTTGAGTTTAAAAATTTTGTCTTATCAGTTATGATTTACATTGATTAAGATGAAAATGATACAGCGATTAAAACTACAAGATAAATTGTTCTACATTGGTGATTGCCTCAAATATTCGCTTCGGCAATCGCTGACAATGGAATTCGCGACTGCAGCCGCTGTTTCGAAAACAATTTAAACTTTGTCTCCCCGAGTAAGCTCAAGCGGCCATCGAGGAAGAACTCGAACCGACGAGAGCAAAGTCCCTGACGAAGTCCGCGAGGGTTTCGTTCGCTGTCGACGAATGAGTTAATCGCTGTGCCTGTCGATACGAAACAAGCACATCACAGTTCCGAAAGTAAAAATTAATAATTTTCTTCCGTAGAAGATTATCGTAATCGTCCATGAAATGTTCTGAAATTTCTACAACATTAATCTTTCATATGATTGATTACACAGTATATAGATAAAAACTTTTTTCATCTCTATAACTCAAATTAGAGATTTTTTAATAAAAAAATTTTGGAAAGTTTTTACTGTTTCCACAACCTGAAAAAAAATCAGGTTATAACTACCAAATGTATAGTGAAATAGTATCAATTAAATATTTGGTCAATGTAACCAAAAATAATTTTACTTTTCTAAATATTTAGTAACTTATACCAGATTTGATAAAACTTACTAAGTATTTGGTAAAATAAAATTATTTTTGGTTATATTGACAAAATATTTAATTGATACTATTTCACTAGACATTTGGTAGTTATAACTAGTCTTTTTTTAAGTGCAACTTTCCTTAAGAGGTGCAAATACAAAGTTCTAATGTTAAATATATTTTGATAATTTCCATCTTACATGAAAAAGTGATTCAGTTAGTTAAGTAATTTTAACTCGTGACGCGACTTCTGTAGAGTAGGTGAACTTATTTTACATGTTACATTCTTTGCTGGTACAATAAAAATGTGACGTAGTTTTATGGATCACGCCACTGAGATGACAACTTCAAAGCAGAAAACTTGCGGACGAGATTCTTTGCGGTAGAGGAAATTCGCAATTCACGAAGGATCGAAACTAGCATAGAGTAACGTCATTACGCGAGCGGAAAGATTTTGTCGTCGTCGCAAAGGTATCCGAACGGAAATGCCGATCTCGATGCCGCAATCGGCTTTGTGGGCAGGCAACTTGCATCGAACGATGCCATCACGTAAAGTACGTTTGAGAGAAAAGTTAGCCTTTTCCCTGGCCACGAAAGTCGCCGGTGTATCAACGCGCGGAATGAAGCCTGGATTATTACCCGGACTGAAGAATGAAAGTAATTTTCAGAAGTAAGTTTCGGGATGGGACGTTTCTCACGGAAATATTCGCGCCCGTTATAATGCAGAAGTCTCTATGGAAATGCAGAGAGACGGGATGGTAAGCGCTCGTCAACTCTGGAAGTAATCCCGTGATTTTACAAGTGTCTCTTGAGACTATCGGATTTTTAAGTGAAAAGTCATTGTAAGTGGACATTTATATAATTAACGACATTTAAAATTAATGATGCGAAGAATGATAATTACATTCGAAATTTTCATTCGAAAGTGAACGAGCGATGTGGCTTTAATGAAGACGAACTGCCGTTGTTTCTCCATTACAAGTGTCCCCGTCGAGTTAGTAGTTGCGCCCTCGGCTTATCCTCTATCGTAAGGAAGTCCAAAGAATTCCGAAATTGTTGGACTCCGAGCGAGGCATCCAAGTACTCCCGACTCTTGGAATTTCCTTACCGAGAGCAAAAGCCTGTCTCAGACATTGGCGTGGTGTGACGCTTTAGGCATTCCGCTTGTATCTTGACACGATGGAATTTCCTCTTTCTATCGATCAATTGAGGATTTGTATAGCATCCAATTACTGATCAACGTTCTATCCATAATAATTACATTAATAGATTCATAAAATATATATAAATTTAATTATAAAATTTCAGATTGAAAATAATAATTAAATCGAGGGAATATCTGAAAATCCAGAATTTTGTAAAAGAAAGTTTGAAATGTAAAGTATAATACGGTTTTTTTTATTGTAAAAGCTATAATAAATTCATACGTTTGCAAATGCTTCTAAAGAGACAGATATTTTTAACTGAGAATAAAGATAGAGTCTGATAAAAATACGTGTTATATCTCCAGGCGCGGTATTATTTTCAAATTCGGTAGACCAGTAGACAAGACATAGTTGGCCGCGTAACTCATGTGACACCGTGATTCACGAATGCGACGAGGCTCCACAAAGCGGGACGTAAATGATCTGCAAGCGGAGAAACGGTATCATTTCACGGGCAGTTGACCCAATCGGACATTCAGAGGCGCCTCGATTCGACGTTAGTAGAAACGAGGAGAGATACCCGCCAGATATGCTCGTCGTTGGCAGACGTATTCCCATCGACAGAAATCGCTTTGGAGTCGCAGATGAATCGCGGTATGCGACTATCGGAAATCTATTGGAAGAATCCTTCTATCACGTTTGTGGCTTTACATTTTAATCACAATTACATCAATCTGAGCCCGCTTATGATAGAAAATTTGTTAGTTTAAAAGTTTTATAAGATTACATAAAAAACACAATATGGCGTCTGAATTAATTTAAAAATTATTATTTATATCCGCGCTTTTTTTCATTAGATAAAAATAAGGAAACTTTTCTTACAGCATCCCTAATAAATAATGACAAAGGCCTCGTGTTACATAAGACCATTCTTAAATTTCTACACAAGATACCATCAAAACTAAATATATTTCAATATTTAAAATCAACAACTTTACAATAGCGATGTCGCCGCAATAATCTTGAAGGCCTAACCTTTCGATCAAAACTACCGAGACGTCGATCGGCTGTTATGCTCAAGCAAGTCGATGAAGTGATTCTTGGTGGCCCCGAAGCTTTTACACGACGACGTCTAACCTGACCCCATATCAACCAATCATGTCAAGAGTCGTCCCCTTCGTCGTCGAATTCGTCCTCCGAGGATTTCTCGCCTCAGTGCGCCGCTGATTCTCAAGATGTGCCAACGTCTGGCTGCTCTCATCTTTCTCGAGAAGGAAGAAACAGCTAATTTTGCAAATCAAAATGGATAATTAGCTGACTAAGCACTCGCCACGAAGAAGCTCTCTGAAGAGCGTAGCAACAACGGGATTGAAGTGGAACGAAGAGGAGTGGGGGGAGGGAGTGTTCCGACCGAGGTAGATTCGTGACTAATCCGAATCTCTGGAACTCACCCCCGGAGCCGCATGTGAATGCGCCCAGCAGCCACTTCAATATCCCACGGGCTTGTCGAGGCAACCTCCTCCTGCTGTCCTTCTCATCAAGAACCCCTCGCGCAATCGTGTCTCATTTTTCCTACACCCTCGTATAGCACGTCTGAATAGCCGTGGTTAATAACCGACCGAGATATGCTGTTTTCTCCTAGTATTAATGTGTCATTTGTATACGAAAACCGCGTGAAAGGGTAGCGCGAGTTCTCATACGTTTTATGAATCAGAAAAAAAAACAGTCCAGTCTTCAAATTGGGAGGGAAAAATTATACATCAGATGATAATCAATATTTTCTTGAATAACTTCTCAGAATTTTAGTAAAATGTAAAGTGAGCATTAATAAATAAGGAATAGAGAAATATTACGGAATGAATCGCAAAGAAAAGAGAAGAGATGTCTTTTTATTGCCAATTTAATTTGTTTATTATTTAAGAGGATTTCACAGAATATAATAACGTTGAAACGCATTTATCGAAATCTTTCCGAGGCAAGGTACAGCATTTTCTGATATTTTCAAGAACTTGTAAAATCCGTCCGCGTTACCTCAACAAATGCACCGAGTAAACGGTATGTTTAAATCTGTAAATGTTGAATGCGATGCACTCAAGCACAAGTATCAAGTTAGCATCCAAGCGATATAAGATTAGCAGCGTCCGAGGCGCCGTAAGCTCACCAGACGTTGGGGAAAGCAAGTGCATCCATGCATAAAGCAACAAGGTTTCCGGATGACGTTGCGAGAAAACAATCGAGCGGTGGACCATTTCAGAAAATCTCGGAATTGCACCATTTCCACAAGAGAGAGTAACACAGCTCTTTTCAGTCGTTATTAATACATATCCAATATTCACTTCGGCACTTGTCTGACTACAATCGGTAATGAACCACTGATTTAAGATTTAACGTTTGACCATATTTGACCTTGCACCACTTCGCACCATAACACAATCTTTACATCATACCGGCAAGGGCTATTAAAATTTCTCACGTAACAACATTTTCGCGCGGCGGAATTCACCGGATGTCTCTGTAGACGTTAATCCTGGATAACTGCACGTATTACATTTCGTATCCGTATTTACGAAACACGAACGTTTATCGCGTGACGCCTGGTACCGCGATACGAATCATTCCGAGTGCAAAACGATTCTCGTACACGTCTTTGTCCCGTTTGCGCTCGTACCGTTCGCATAACACCGTGGTACCGCAATGACCACTATGCAAGGGGTGCTATGCGACCCTCCCCTCCGCGCCGCCGAGGATCGGGATGCACTCGCGTGCGCGTGCAATGCGACGATGCACGCGGACACATTCTGTCCTCTTCTCACGTGGAATTCCACGCGAGAAGAGAAATATGTTTAACAGCCCCGGGTTATCGGCATTATTATACTTCGTGACAACGCCCCTCGCGTGCATCGCAGTCGTTTATTTTAACGCTTCCTTCATTGAATTCCGTATAACCAATAATCTAATCAATCTTCTTTTTCGGCATCCTCTCGTGACCGAGACTGCTGCTCGTTATAAATGGAGCGAAACATTTTATTCTCGTGCATTGCGAGCATGGACATTTCTAAAAGCACTTAAGGATTTAAGAATGATCCGGTTCCAGTCGTCGGCGACTGTTCCGTAGCGTCGATACGTTTCACTTGTTTCGAATTTATAACTAATATCTAACTAATTCTGTATTCATGGAATGTTACACCAAATCACGGTTCCGCAGGGAGGATGCCACCGCATATGGAAATTGTTGTGAAACTCGTTTAATCGAAATGACAGATAATCGTGTTTATTATAGATACGTGGCACGTAGTAAAATATTCATAAGGCAAACACGTGAGGAATAATATTTTTCTTTTTGTACAGAGTTAAGTATCACTTGTCATCTCTTCCTCTCTCGCCGAGTCGCGGTTTTGTGGCGCGTCATCGCTTCAACTTTTACTCTTACACCCTCTCACATTACTTTTTCCATCACGAAAATAGGATCGACGCAAATAACATCTGTCCCCGATGATATTACATTGAAATTATTCGCAGCCGGCGGCACATCAATATCAATCCTCATCGACAGCAATTATTTCGCTCGGACGATTATAACGGAACAAAAAGGAGATCGAGGATTGAATGGAATCGGACACGATCTCTCGCCCGAAGATTCTGATCTCGGGCCGGAAATCCCCGCCAAATAAAAGCATCGTTAAGATAACTAACGGGACGCTACGGATTGCTGGGTGGATCTCGCCCGGTCGGAAGGGAGACGGAGAGAGAGAGAGAGAGAGAGAGAGAGAGAGAGAGAGAGAGAGAGTTTGACGAAGCCGAGGTGGATTTCGGGGTGGGTCGAGGCCTCGACTGGGTTGGGCAAACCGACCTAGATAAGTGAATAGTGAATGCACTCGGCGCACCAGGCGCGCTTCTAGACTCCGTGCTGCATGTGCTCCCTGTGCCAAAATGCCCTCTCTCGCGCCTTCTGCCATCGGCTCGCAGAAGGATAATGTGATTTCGGAGTACGAATCGTTGGCACACGATCGTTCGATGCGCATGTGACGGCGTGAGGTGAAAAATTGCGCGTTGGAGAACGACGAAGGGCGAGAGACCTAAATTCCAAAGTATCGATGCGAATAATTGAATATTTTAATTATTGCAACGACTTTTACACAGTAAGAAATTGTGCGTCTATATGTTAAAATTTTCTTGTGTTACCACGTTTTGATTACTACTTCAATGTAAAATTAACATATCAGTGATATGTTATTATTTTTATAACATTTTCATGTGTTACATTTATGTCAACTTTATAAATTAACACTTTGTGTATGTCTCTTAGAAATGGAATATAATTTTGAGTACTTTTAACACAATTATTTCAAATAATCAACATGTCTCAAAGTTAATTTAACATGATTACTTAAAGATACGAACGCAAATGTTCTATTAACATTTCCTATTAATTATTATAACTACTCTTCCATGTAGTTTTTAAATAATTTATATGTAACACATAATTTATATATACATTACATGAAAGTCATAATAACAAAGATAAATGTAAAGTATTGTGTTAATTACTTAACATTTTTAATTTGTCAATAAGTAACACGATGAATAAGAGTTATTTTAACTTAAAATTTAGAGTGGACTTTCTGGGACATGCAAAAAATGTTAAAATTAACATTTTATTTTTTACTGTGTATTATAACGACAGACTTGTTACTGTGACATATGCGTAGACTTAACACGGTGCCCTTAACTGAACGTTACAAATGAACATCGTGATTTGTTTAAGAACACTCCAGCGAATGAAATACGATGGTTGGAAGCTTCAACTGTCGGGCGGTCTTCCTCGCGATGAATGGAAATGGATACGTTGAAAATCGCGGCGATCGCGGACGGCCAAGATAATCTTCCCGAGATTCAGTCAGCGACGGTAAATTAAGCACGGCTGGAAAAGATAAATGGTGCGAGAGGTAACCCCGGGAGAGAGATAAACTACTGAACGGCTCGAATGGGAAAGATTTATCATGCGGAATAGAAATACAATTGAAAACGCGTGATAAAAAGATGCACGTCGATGAAGCGCGACGGACTTTAGAATACATCGAGCGAAAAACGCGCGCGTGCGCAACGTTTTCAATTACGGCAAATGACGTTGCTTCAATCAAATCCCGAATCACGTTTCGTCAGACGATTAAACAATTCCCTCACACGTATGTGTCCGAATTTCCCGAGGCAATAAACTCGGTCCGATCCCGGACTCGCAAAAGAATCGTTTAACTGTTTTATGGCGATGCTCAACGCTCGTCCGTTACCTAACGAAATACAGTTTGTATTTCGTTCGCTAAAATTACCGGCAGCCAAACCCATAAAAAGCTCCCTACTTTCGCGAGCTCGTACGAGAATCGCTCGTGTTCCTCGCTTTAAAACATTTCACTCACAGCAATTTCGATTGTACGGGTCTGGCCAAGATCTCCCGAAGCTCCGAGGCGCCCAGAGGTTGCGAAGCGCGATCGGTGGCGAAATCCGTTTGATCTCCGATCCCGGCGCGATGCGCGATTCTGGCGCATTCACGGTGCAGAATCGCAGATCGCGAAGCCCCGAGTAAGCGTGAGCCGAAACTCCGGCTTGGGTTTGGCATAATCAAATCTGGTTGGCTGCATCTCGCGAACATTCGGAGCGTCGGAGCAAGTTTCGCCGGGGCTCTGAACACCGGGCTCTCCCCTTCCCTCCCCCCCTTTCTCCCTCTTTTCCAGTGTCCGAGATTCAAAGTGTCAGATGGGAGGATATCGTGGATACGAGGCGCAATAAAGTTACGAGAGAAAACCGTCGCAACTTCTCCGTTGCACGAGACGGCGAAGAAACAAATCGCGACTTGACGTTTATCTTCCGCGTCAGCTTGTCTCGCGCGTCTTATTGCATAGTATCATCTTCCACGGTAGAGAGAGTCTTTAGAGAAATGTACTGAATCTCCCTTGGCGTGGCTTGACCCTCCTCGCAGTCCGAGATATTCTGAGAGAGGATCCATGAAAAATATTTAACCCGTCCGCTGTCGGCGCACATCTAACAGGGACGACCGCAAACGGGAAAATTACGTCTCCTTACACGATTTGTCATAAGCCACGTAGGAGAAACTATCTTCTGCTCGTTTATTTCTAGGGTAGCGTGACATGAATTTTAATCACGGCATTTATTACCGCGTCCAACGTTGTCACAAACGATATATTGTAGAAATTGAAACACCAGACTCATTTCAGAGCGTTAATTAGCCAAAAGAGTGATGTATAAGGATGTATTTTACTTGTAAACCAGGAAAAAGAACGTTGCTCGGACATCCGCGGCTAGCCGTGCTTCTGCTAACTACCGCGGGCAATTAAGTTGATAATTAACCGGAGTAACTCCCGTCGGGGATCTTTCACGCACGAGAAGGAGCGATGCGGCTGGAAGCAATTCCAAAGTACCGCGCTCATTAGAGCCGACCTTCGCTGGAAATCCTTTGAGAGTGGTCCATCTCTTCCTCGATTAACTCTCGCTTAGTTAATTAATCGCGATTCAACCGCCAATATTAATTATTTAAATCTTTTCCCTCTGTGTACTCGACGAGGCAATAATAGTCGCGTACATATGTATGAGAATTATTTTAACATCATTCTAAAGTCTGCAAAAAGTCTGTTTGCTCTGTCTACATAAATTTAACATCTCATTCATCAAATAGTTAATTATCTATAACTATAATATTATATAATTTATTTTATATAAATTATAAAATATATTGTAAATATTATATAAAATGTAATTGCAAAAATATAGGGGAAAGTTGCTAAATGCATACCACCTTAAATTACTTTTCATATTATTTCCCGTTTGGTATTGATTAATTTAAATAATAATTTTTTCGATAAAAGAGTTTTCGATAAAAGAAACATTTAATGATTAATAAATAACAATAATGGAAAGGTAAGGATGTCGAAATAAAACTGGATTGAATTTAGTTCAATCAATTTTAATTGACATATTTTTATTCATGACAATAATTATTTAGNAAATAAGTTGGAGGAAAGATTGACCATAGGAGTCAGCACTGGGTGTAGGTGTGCAATTAAATTTTATTAGTAATCGAGTGGCAAAAGGCGTGCATATGACGCTGAGTTAAATTGAATCAAGATACAACAAAGGTTCGCAAACGTTTCGACTCACAATTCGAGTCCTCTTCAGTGCCATCATTTAGAATAAATTGAAGGAGAGAGTTGAAACATCAATGTCCAAAAGGTGTATCGGCCGTTAACAATACCGCAGTGAGTCGGGTTTGACATAAATCTATTGTTTACAGTA
>QKQZ01016602.1:0-10141 GCA_003595255.1 Solenopsis fugax | reverse complement strand
TATATATACACACACACATATACATATATATATATGTATATATATATATGACGCGGATGCGCGTATTTCATCCGGGTGATCTCTGTTGACGGATCATGTGGCAGAATTCGACCGTCCTCGCTTCCCGGCCGACAGCACGCGTGTCGCGCGATGCAGCGGCACTCTGATTTATTGAGTGGCGCGCGGGCGCTGCTGACCTCACTCCCTCGGCACGGCTAACGACACCGCGGAGCGCGAGCCCTCGGTGATCTGCCGAACGCCGGCGATTTCGTCCGACGCAAAATTACGTTTCTCGGCCGACGAACTCGGAAGCTCTCCTCTCCCTTTCTCTCTCTCTCTCTCTCTCTCTTCTCTTTTCTATCTCGCTCGCTCGCGACGGGAACTCGACTTGTTCGGTACGATACGAAAGTTTCGAGACATTCGGTCCGTTGCCGAGGAAGCCGCGGGACATCGTTCGCCGAAACGAGTAATTCGAAACCCCGTGGCAAGCGCATCGGGGGTCTTATCGCCGGGTCTTATCAGCGCGCACACCCTCGGAAGGTCCCGAGTGTTTATTTTGTATCGGCGTACCCGCGTACGATATGATAGTTTATTATACTTCGCGTGGGTACCGTATATGCACTGATTGTTCAATTTGCAATTTAAATTCGTGTCCTTTTTCCGCGTACGTGACTGCCTTCTGACTTAAAGCTTCGTGTAATTTCTTCCTCGTTGGACTGTAATAAAAATGGGTTTCTTTCTCTACGTTTAACTTTTTTTTTTCTCGCGAATCGAGACGCAGCCGTCTCTCCAGAGATAAGAAAAATGACCTTACTGCCACCTTCTTTCCAGCAGGTTATGATGTAACGGACTTGTCGATACACGTGCGTAGCATATTAATGTAAGATATTCTATGGAAATCTGTAAGATACTCCTAATGTCAAGCTGCTTCGATATCTGTGAACGACCGAAAAATAAAGGAGCTAGTTGGATTTGAAACTTGGGATCCCTTGTTCCGAAGACTACACTGAAAAAAAAGTCTGGTTTTAACTACCAAATGTATAGTGAAATAGTAGAGGAGAAGAGGGTAATATGGCACCCATTTTCATTTTATTGAATAACTTTGTTTATAATTAATATTTTCTATTGACACTTGAACGATTACATTCGTTAAAGTGTTGTTTAACAGATTTTAGACTCAAAGTAGTGAAATATTTATTATTTAGGACGTGATTTATAAAAATCTAATGCACTGCATAATCGGCGGAAGAAAAAAAAAGTGGTTATAATATGGCTATCCATAAAAATAATTGTGAAAAATTAGTTTAGTTTAAAAGAAACACAGTACCTTGTTACAAAATTATATATTTTTAATTTTCCATTGTTTAGAATTTTCCTAATTTAGAATTTCCCTGCGTTCAGAAACTTTAGAAATACCATTAGGAATTTCATTAGAAATATCATTTTATCCCTGTTTAACATTAAACAACAAGCATAAAATGATGTCTCTATAATGTTTTTAAATACCGCCCTTTAGAATGACAATCGATTTATCGAAGAAATATTTCGATATAAAAATTTCTCTTAAAAAACTATATTAACAAAATTTCATGTTATTGTTTTAACTTTGTATAACTCGAAATGTGTACAGCCGAATAAAAAGTTAAATAACAAAAAAAACACTCGAGTGTATGTTCATTCGCGTGAAAATACACTCAAGTTTAAGAATAATGAGGAAGTATGTGTAATTAAAGGTTAAAAGTGTACCTTGAAAGAGTTTAGAAGTGCTCAAAAATAAAAATGCCTTATAAACAATTGTGAGTTATTATATTGGCATATTAGCATCACTAAAAAACGTCGGGCTACTAAACGAATAACTCCATAAGCAATTGTTAGAATACGTCACCTAATAACGGAAATAATAGAGGTAGCCATATTGTCGACAGTAGCCATAATACCCTCTTCTCCTCTATCAATTAAATATTTAGTATTTTAGTCAATGTAATCAAAAATAATTTTATTTTTCTAAATATTTAGTATAATCAAATCTGGTATAAATTACTAAATAATTTAAAAAAGTAAAATTATTTTTGGTTACATTGACCAAATATTTAATTGATACTATTTCACTATACATTTGGTAGTTACAACCAGTCTTTTTTTTTTCAGTGTAGTACTCACTAGACCAAGACTCCACTGGTATTGTGGTGTTTTCATTTCGCATATCAACACTTCTACTAAAGTCCTTATGTCTCGTATATTTGATGCTTCTACTTATGTCCTTAGAATTCCACATATATTTCTAAGAATCTTACATTAATTTGTTTCGTTGCTCGAAATCTTACGGATTTCAAGGAATAAATTCGTATAATTACGTGTCAATTAGACCGCAATTCCCCCTCCCCTTGTGCGTCCATGAATAATATCTATCTATCGTCCACATTACCGCAAATATCAATAACATTAACGAAGTTATCATTAATTTGATATTTCATGTGTTCCGCGATAATAATGCAGGATCCCTCGTTAAATTATTAATTAAGACACCTGCGCATCATGTTCTGTTAATTCTTAAACTCTCGCGATCTCTCGAGCATTCGGTACCATTCGAAACAAATAACGTGTGTTTAACGACGTTGGCGGTTTCTTTTATAACGCGGCCTCATTTGTCAGGCAACGTGACACTGACCTCATCCCGAATTCACGAGCGTACGTCGACGATTATCGATCGGCCGGCGCCTTTCGGCTTTTTAACAGAAAAAACGTCTTCGGAACCGCCGTCAACGTGATGATCAACGAGCCTCGATATTTCGGTCGACGCGAACGACCAACGTCTTCGAGGAGAGCGCGGCCCGATATAATGCAGTTTGCGGACATTTTAATAGACTATAACGACAAATCCGTTCTTCCGTGCTCTATTCATAGAGCGTATGCCAATTTATCGCGTCTCTCGCGAACGCGGCTGGGCGCAACGCACGATTTCAGGCCGGGAGGCCATAATCGTAAATAACGATACCATTCTCGGTTAATATTATTTTCGAGTCGTTACCAGTTTGTCCACTATACGCGGAATGTGGCAGGCATTGCGGCAAAAGCGATAGACAATAATGACTCTGGATGAAAAAATATGTGCAGAGCGCGAAACAGATTCTTTTGTACGTGGGGCTTCGCTCCCGAAAAAAACGCGGCGTTAAAAATTCAATCCAATTTAGCGGACCTCGTCNTTTTTTTTTTTTTTTTTTCAACGCCGCGCGCAATATTGTGATTCTCGTATCCGAGATTTTGTTAAAATAAATAAATTGTCTCGAATAGCTGTTAAATCGCCGCAACCACACGAAATCACGTATTATGTACAAGTGGAAAAAACAAAAAAAAAAGAAAAAAAGGTAACTGTGTCGTAAGCACGTGATAATTCGAAATCTATCGGGGAGGAAAAAAGGTACACGGTTAAACGATCAGAAATTCTGCATTAACAAAGCTGATAGTGTCTAACGATAGCTATAACGTGTCTCGTGAATCTGTCGAGGTAATAACTATGAACACGCTGTGATTTAATTACGTAAAAAAAAAGTGTATCGGAAAACGTTTTGTAATCATGTTAAGCGTTAAATTGCAGCATTATTAATCGCGGACATTTAATATGCTGTACGCAAGATACGTTGAAAATTTGCGGGTCGCGCGTTTCCACACGTTAAACTCGCATGATCCCCCGAAGCGTTATTACAGCATAATTACGGATGCACATACATTTCACGGCGATGTTAACGCGCGACGGTATTTTTCTGAAAAACTGAACGATCTCGTTCGCGGCGAGGGAGAGGAGGAGCGGCGACGACGGAGGAAGCAAATAAACGGAAAGAAACGGCGGCGAAAGACACTCGCCGTTGTGAGAGAATCGGCACCTGGCGGCGAGGTCGGAGGTTTGCATTCCGGCAGGATCGGAGATACCAAAAGGATCTCTTTCCCCTACCACCGTCGCCTCTTCCTCCACCACCTCCACCACGCGCCGACGGCAATTGCAAAAGGACACGGTGGAGCGAAATGGCGCCTTTGACATCGGACGCGCCAAATGCAATCCGAACGACACTCTCTCGCGAAACATTTCGCAAATCGGAGTCGAACGTTTAACGCGGCGGTGCCGGCGGTGTGGCGGCGGGCAGACGAGAGAATGAAATTCGCTCGCAAGGCCGTCCACCGTTCTGCGGCTCGCTCTACCCGCGCAAGTATTCCCAAATAAGAAAACCAAGGTCGGCGGGGAACGTCATTTTTAACAGGATCGAATTCTCTCGCCGTCTTACAGATGGAGAAAGAGAGCTACAGAAAGAGAGCAAGAGAGAGAGAGAGAGAAAGCTTATCATCCTATAGGACAGACCTTTCGAAGCATTCTATTTGCCGCGTTCCCGCGATAACGGAGGCTCCAATAACCAGAGAAGTGGTATCGATAACTCACGGACGGCCGATGTACTGCTTCGTTACATTCACGCTCGGTGACCATTTCTATTTAATTTGCAACAGATTACAGCGCACGAGAGAGAGAGAGAGAGAGAGAGAGAACACAGAACACAGTTTCTCTCTCTCTTTCGCGGTACTTTTAATTAAGAAAATAAAAACACGGGTCGCCGCGCGTGGCCGGGAGCGGATTTTCCGCTTTGAACATCCAGCGGCTTTGAGCAGCTTGATTCATGCCGGACTATCTATTCAGGATTGATCGACAGGCCCGTTTAGACGGTCCTCGTGCTACTCTGCCCCGTCATTCACACGCGCGATAACAATAACGTCGCGTTTAGCGCTTCAACGGAGTTAAAAAGTATACCGATTGTTTTTCAATGCCGCAAGAACGACCGTACAATGTTCTAAAAATATTCTGCTAGAACAAATATGTATCGAGAAGTGCATTTTCATTGATTTGCGTAAAGTGAGCCATTATTGGAGGAAAGTAGACGCACTGAGAGAAAAAATGTAATAACACCGAGAGAAAAAACGTTATTAATTTGACTGGATTTTTCGACTTGATTGAATTACTTAAGTAAAATACATAAATACTTGCACTGAAAAAATTAATCGAGTTAACGAGTTTTTTCTCAGTGCATAATTTAACTATAATTCAGAGTTATTTTCGATGTTAAATATATATTTACAGTTTTAATTATGCAAAATATAGCTGTTAGTTATTATTACTGCAAAAACAGTAGTGAATATTGTAAAAATAGTTATATTTACTACAACTGTGTGATTAAACTTATTATATAAAAATGTTTGTTTTACTTTTACATCATTCATACCTTCATATTTTATTATATTAATATTTGAAATTATCATAATTTATAGTAAATTTTGTTTATAACTGGTAAAACTATCAACACAAAGTTATTATTATTAATGTTATAGCTGTAATAACTATAAAAATGAAGCACCTAACCATGCAATTATAGTTAACACGTTGTCTCAATACGTGTACATTCCTATTTAAGTTTAAAATCAATTTTCGTTCGTAAAAATATTTAATCGTTCGAAGACCAAATAAAAAAGCGAAAAGCTTCTTCGCAAATTATAAAGAAAAAAAAAAAAAAAAAAAAACTATTAAAGTTCCCCTTTTTCAATTCCTCTAAATAATGAATAATTGAACAATGTAAACATAGCAATTAATAGGACGTTAATACAATGAGTACTTCGGCAAATATATTAACGGAATCGACACGTTTATAAATTTTTAATAAGTTATTATCATATTCAATGCAGAAATAAATCTGAAGATGGTCTCTACACGAAAAAAAAAGATGTATCGACTATTCTGACGTCGACTCGACGATGCACGCGAGTGCTATGATTTTTGTACCGCCAAAAAACGGACTGGCCATAAGGAAAAGGAGTTGCGCGTTGCTTCGTCACTTTTGTCCTTCAATCGTGACACGAGTGCGATGACGATACAAAGTAAAAGAAGTCACGAGGCGATAAATTTACAAGGCGCACTCACACATCGAAGTCGGTTGCATAAACAAGCGCAGCAAGCGTAATGATTATGATAATGAGCGGTTACCTACGGTGATACGTATTTTGCAGCCGTCTCGTAAAACGGTTGCCAGCGAGGAGATAAATGCCGTTTTTTTTCTTTTCTTCTTCTTTTTTTTTACGAAATGAAAACAAGCGCAAGAAGTACTTAGGTTGGCAACTCCTACATTACCATGAAATTGAAGTCTACCTTGGATATCGATGAACGAGTGATTTTGCTATTCCTTCATCAGGCCGAAGACGGGACGGGACAGGAGGCAGGGAGGAGGGGCAGGTGTGAACAAACTGCACTGTAATGACGTTTACATAATGGTATCACATAATTACTCAATTCCACACGTGCGGAACGAACAGTTGTAATAAAGTAGTATCTAAAAATCTAGCTAGATACACATTTGAAAATAATTTCTTGTTAGACCATGAAAATAATTATGTAGAATGCTAAAGCTGGTTGGTAGAATTTTTTGCAACATCGCTCTCATCATGCTTGAACGTCCTGCATAATTATTTTGGTGGTCCAACAAAATTACTTTCACGCATCTGTATTTAATAGTTAAATTTTAGACATTTCAGTGTATGTATGTGTGTGTAATAAAAATCTCAACTGCTTCACTGAGAAAAAAAATGGTTAAAAAATTAAAATATTTAGTCTGCTCAACTAAATTAAGTTGGTTTAGTTCATTCTTGATTAAAGTATTTAAATGGTTCACATAAACTATCTTTTTTGTGCAATTAAATTCTAATTGTTGAATCAACCCAATATTTAGTTGATCGTATCGGACTCGGATCGAAATATTTTCGACAAATTTTTTTTTCTCAGTGCACATGATATGTTTTATATCGCGCTGAAGACACGTTCAAGTTTGAATCTGAAGAAAACTTATGTAAGAAAGTGATCGATCTCGGACAAAAACGTTGTCGTCTTTAATTTATTACATGTTCAAATAATTCGATTTAACGAACGTCGAATGTCTGAGCTCTGTCTTCGTTGATACTTAAAATTCGATATCGACGACGAAGCCGGCATCGAAAATGTTTTTAGAAGAGACGAATCCTCGCATCGAATAATTTCGTGAATTTCAAATTCGTGTTATTTGAGGATCGGCGGATACATGCTATTTAGAACCCTACACGCGCGCCATATAAATGCAGGTTATATTTTTATCGCCATGACGATATGTGAAGGCGGGATAGACGTAAACCATTGGGATCGAGCGGGTAAATGGTTGCAACAGGCGAGCCACCTGCAGATTCAAGCCGGCTGCATGGATGCCCATCGTTATAAACACGAGGCAGCCTTGATAGATTAACTATAAATGTTCCGTCGATACGCGAACCCTCAAGTGCCGTGCGATTAAATAAGAAAAGAGATCGATGAGAGATCAACATCGCGCCATGTGTCGTAGAACACTAAAATCGAACGAGGCCGAAATGTTTATTTTAGGAATACCGTAGAAACGCTTTAATAAGGTAAAGTAAACATCCGTAATGACGATAGCCTCGCGACGGTTATCTTCATCACGATTATCAGTTTGTACAGCGAATCGTCATCATTTCAGATCTGGTCGTCGATATCGAGGGAAATTAAGTTATTTTCTACTCCGAGAAATGATATCAAAATAGAATAAGCGAGGAATACGTAATTTTGAAATTTATATCATAATCAGTTTTTCACGAAAGATCGTCAAAATTTTCTAAAATGCGATTATTCAATTTTAACAAGTCTTAATTATATTACACGATAATATCCCGTGGCGACGTTACGCTGAAAATACGTTTCAGGTTTATTTAATTTAAAGAAGATCTCTCTTGGACGGTGGACGGACTCGCATTTATTCGTGGCGACGGAATCGTAATAATATAGAGAGTGTAATACAAATTTTGACATTCCTCTCTCGGTATACATGATGCCAAAAATTGAATTTAACACTGCAGTGTTTTGATTTGCTGACAAGGAGAAGGACGATGTCGCGGTTCAACGAAAGAGAGAAAAAGAGAGAGAGAGACGACGCGAATAATAAAATGTAACGATTAACTTCCCGACCGCGATAAATCACGATAAAGCGCGTCCGCGCGCGTAATTACGCGACGTGTCTTCGAGTTAATTTGCGGATTTAATGTGCGACGCGCCACGCCAAATTTTTACCGCGTTCCCGGCGAAAAGAAGTAATAATCTCGTGCGGGACGACAACGCATAAATCATCACGATGCAGGGCTTAGGACGTGCGATTAACAAAATAACTCCAGCTTCGGACAGGGCTGCTCGATAACCGCTGCGGAAGCAGAAAGCGTCGAGGCGTCAAGTCGTCTTTACGATCGATGCGCAAGTTAAAAAAAACAATACACGGCGAGATAAACTTCATACAAGGCCACTCATCGGATATTTGTTTGTTTTCCTCGGTGATAACCGACAGGTATCGGATAACTTTTTCTTTTATATTTAATCTCAGAGCTTTGTTATTATTGCTAATAATATTTCTGCGTGGAAAAAAAAAGATTGTTTCTTTTTTTTCTCAGGAGAAGATAAATTACATTTACTTAGAGTAAAATGAGTGTTATTATATCGCACCTCATCTTTAATTGCACGTAATGATACTCTTGGCGAACAAAAAAATCACTAGATTAATGTCGACTGCGTTAACAGAGTTGAGATTTAATATCCTGCCATCGTGCGGTCGGCGATAATATGCGGTGTGGAAGAGCGTTAAAAAAAAAAAAACCTGGCGCTAATCACTCGATTAACCGATCAAAACAGAGTGAGGCAAAACAGTAACTCGGACAGACGTAATTCGACGCCGACGAATTTGGAGCAAGAGGAAGACTAACGTCTCGCGGGTTGGTCGGAGGCCAGGCTAAGTGCACACTCGAGAGTTTTGTTATCGAGGCTCACTCTCGGAGAGAATGAAACTCTCAATTGGGCGCTCATTAAGTGTCGCTCTCAATGTACGCCGGAAATTTTACTGTCGAGGATTGCTCTCGCGAGGGAATAAAACTCTCGAGTGCCACTTTCGGCGACGTGTATGCACCGACGAGCTTCACCGTCGAGAATCGTTCTCTCTCGTCGCGACGCGGGGACGTGCAGTTTTGAAACAAATCTACAAAAAAAAAAANAAAAAAAAAAAAACACACACCTACTTGTACTTTTTACTTCCACGCCGTTTAATTTTACGGGGCTTACTTTGGCTCTTCGAAAAATATCTCGGGTGCTTTAAAGTAGGATCGTTTCCCTCCCGACTGTATCCGGGAAATCGTTACGAGATTTCGAAATTATCGCAGCACGTCGAAAGCGTTGCACTGTTCGCTTATAAATAAAAAGAGAGAAAAAAAAAGCAGCGAACGTGTAATACGCGTTAAAGCGTCCACGTCGGCGATACCTGCAAGGTCGCAATTCGTTACGATGCAAATTTATGTCAATAGGGGGAAAAATAAGCACTCTCGCCTCACGAACGATTTACGATATCTCTTATCGACGAGCCCTCACGAGTGACTTATCTATCTTAGGAACGTCCGACGCATATTCACGCTATCTCCGATTCGAATCAGCTCGGAACGCTCTATCCTTGCTATCTCGACCAAGATAAACTCTCGTTAATTCTTCAATCGTATTTACATTTACAATTAACGTAATCTTCCGATTACATTAATTGTAATTTATTGTATAATTACATTATATTAAATATAATTTTTTTTAACGGTACATATAATTTATATATATATACACACGAGATATTTAGGGAGCTAATGTGGAGATCAATATCATAATTCGTGTCCAATTCATTTTAAATTGGTTTCTACATTTAAGTGAGAAATATCCTACAAATTATGTACTCTCGATCCATATTCTCTCCTCGACGTTTACGCGCAAGTTATGGAATCAGATAAATTTTGCCGGGCGTCTGAATTAAAAAAAAACATAATAATAATAATAATAATACACTATTACATTTTATATTAAAACCAGTCTGTCTCTCTCTCGTTCTCTCTTTCGCGAAGAGAAATTCGCGGTCTCACGCACACGCGGCCAGCGGATCCTTATCTCTCGCTGCTCGTTCGCGCGAGGAGAGGCTGCGTCGTGGATACCGTTACACACCGCGAAGAAATGGTCGGTACACGCATTACGACGCGACGAGACGCGACGCGACGCGACGCGACG